>JASDQU010097023.1:12721-27438 GCA_032191745.1 Picea mariana | reverse complement strand
AGGAAAAAATGGGATGGTTGGTAGGGTTGGCTTCATCACTGATTATATAGGCCAGTTGGGCTTCCCTGTATAGCCTCCTATGTTCTCCTCCAAACACTAGGATAGTAGCATATGTGAGGTCCATCTGCAAAGTTCCCCCCAGTCTTTTTATCCAAGATCTTGATAACAACATACCGAACTTGGGGGGGACATCAGCCACTACAACATCCAGGACCACACTTTTCATGGGCAACTGAAACAAGGTCACGATCATGTCTTTGATAACTCCTAGACATTGAACTTTCATGGAGTCAAAGGAATAGAGGTCATGATAGGCTCGGGTGACTTCTAGCCCTAACTCTTCCATGACAGTTTTATGCATGAGGTTGTGAGAATCCCTCAAATCCATCAAGTAGTTGTGCAGTACCTTGTACAGTGTAGAAGGGAGGGGATGAGTCGTTTCTGTCTTCTACCATAGGACCTAGAATAATTCCATGCTTTTCATCTTGCAAATTGATGGAGTCTGTGGGAAGGCATGATACCTCAGACTGTAAAAGATTAGAGAAGCATATTTTGAACCCTTCGTGTTTAATCAATTCGGTCAGGGGCACATGGATTTTGATCTTTTTGATTTCATGCTCGAAATTAAAAGAACATGTAAGCTTCGGGATTTCTCTTATTTCGGGATCATGACTCTAGACTATGGGAGAGAGGGGTTGGGCCTTCTTACCTCTGTGACTGTCTTCTACTTCATCACCAGGTTTCTCTGTTCTAGTGAACTGCTCAGAAGCATCAGGTGCTACTGTCCTTTTCTTGGACCTCAGGTCATACCTGCCTTGGCTGCCACTAGCCTTGTTTTCCTTGCTCAGTTCATTTAGCTGATTGTCCATGAGAGACTCCTCGTATGCTGATTGAGTGAGATGAGGAAAAGTAGGAGTGTCTCCGAAGTAATGGATTTCAGGATCAAGCTCATCTATTTCCCCTTCTTCTTCCTTGGCCATAAAATTGTTTTGGAAAGGGGCCTAAATTTTCTGGTCTTCTTTGTCTCTTCCCCTCTCTCTTTGCACAGTCAGGGAAACAACATTGTTTGGCTTCCTAAAACCTCCTTTATTTTCGGTGCTTTGAGGGCCCTTATATGCTTGCCTCCCCTCCACCTTCATCCTCCCCATCTCTGCAGACAGAGACTTCACCATCTTGGTCAGTTCATCCACTTGAGCGTGGGGCACCGATGGGCTAGAAGTTGATGCATCAAATCTTCCTTTTCTCCTGTCTACGTCGGCCTTGTTCCTCATTCTATCAGCTACTAATACATTATATTCCACCTCTATGACCGCATATTGCATTTGAGCTAAGGAGTCTCTTCTTTCTCCCAATAAAAGACAGAAATCGGGACCAAACGCACTAGCATAAGAAATCTTGGCCGAGGCTTCTGAGGGTTTTATCTCAACAGAAATTTTATTATACATCTTATTGAATCTTTTGGAGAAGTCAGAGATAGACTCTCCTTCCATCTTCTTCAAAGACCCAAACTCTGTCATGTAATACATGAAATCCTTATTATCTCCCCATTGCCTCAGGAAAGCACTATCCAGAGCTTCGATCCCAGCAATAGATCCGAGGGCCAATCCTCTAAACCACTTCCTCACCTCACCATCCAGGCTCTGGACGAAGACTCTCATCCAGACATCTTCATTTTCAATGTTCAGGTTGTCTGCATAACTGTAGAAAGCACCCAGGTTCTCTTCCGCAGTTATGTCCCCTTCCTTAGTGAAATTGGGCATATACTTCAAGTAATCTCCAGTAGGGAGAGGATTCATTGGATGGGGTAGGATTAAGGGAGCATATCTGGCAGCAACTATGGCATCCATTCTATTTAGAGGTGGATTAGCACCAGCCATAGGAATATTAGGTGAAGGAGAACTTGGAAGAGAAGGATTTTACGAAGGGGCTACTGGGAATGAGTCTCGAAGTGGAATGGGAAACAATAGGGGATTTAAGGAGAAGGCTAATGGGCTCAAGTCAGCAGATGCCCCTCTTTGTGCAGGAGTGGTAACAGTAACAAGAGGAAGAGTGGTAAAGATAGAAACGGGGCACTCTTTTGGGGTCTTGGGTCTACGCCAAAGTACAGCTTTAGAGGAGAGGGGAGTGACAAGGATTTCTCCCTCCAATCCTAGACCAGGAGGGGAAAACTCAGCAGGAACACTCTCGAAATTCAGGAAACAGGAAACCTCAGAAAAAGTTCTGTTAAGAAACTAAGGAGGAGAAAATGGAGTTCCTACAGAAGGAGATGGTGGATTACCTGGGTCGGCGGTGGAAGCTTCTTCTTCATAGGCCTTTCCTTTTCTGAGAATCACCTCCGGTTTAGTTTTAGGTGTAGATAGAGGCAGTTGTGGATGGGACCGCGTGTGTCTACCTCTGAAAGACATAATTATCACAACAGGTTTTCCCCAGTGGAGTCATCACAATGGAGTCACCAGATGCACAGTAGCAATATTCCAAGGCTCTGACCTGATGCACCTTCGGAATCAGAGGCTCAATGTCGTTTAATCCCGGGAAAAATTTTCAACTTCGTCTCCAGCAACGGTGCCATAAATGTTAGCGTTAGAAGTCACTCTTGGATTGCTTGCAGGAGTAGAGCCCAATGCCCATCAGTTTTATGTTACGATAGTTTTAATGGGTGATCAAATGGTTAGAGACTTGGGAAGATATCGCTCTAACTCACGAACTGAGTTCGGTATGTAAGGAACAAAAGAGGTCTTGATCTAACTTCAGTTAGTGAGTTGATTTAAAGATGAGCAGGTTGAAGACTTGGTGAGAGGAGTGAGAAAACTACCTCAGGCAACAAGCCTTTCAATAGTTTGTAGAAGAAAAACTCTGAATGCAAGATCTTCTTGGTTCAGGGCTTTTAGAAACTGAAAGGGGGACTTGACTGGATCCTCCAATTCCAAGTCGTTCAGCGCCAAGAAAATCACAGGGACCAATTAGAAACAATGCAACTGTTACAGTGATCCAACCTACATCATCCTATAACAGTTACAACTTGACTGGATCCTCCAATTCCAAGCTGCTCTAACACAGTATAAACAAAGATGTGAAAGAAACTGACATTCATAAGGCAAGAAGTCTCAAGAGTACATGCATAACCAGAATAACAGTGCTTCATTAAAGTTTTACAACCGAGAGCCTTGCTCAACCATCGATCCTCATTTCAAAAATACAAAGACTGAGTCTATATACTTAGAAAAATTTGCCTAATAGAGGCGTGCTCAGTCATCCAAAGCGTGGTGTCCCTTCAGTCAAACTAGGATGGATATTCTTCGTCAGACGCCCCCTTAACTGCGCATGGCTCCTGCAGGGGAGTAACTGAGCCATTAAGTGTCGAGTTAGCATGTGCAGACCTCTCAGGCTAGTCGAGGACTCGACATGGCTTCTTTTGAAAAAATCGATACACAGGACCCTCTTGGGCAGACAACTTGCCAGACCCTCCATACCTTATACTTAATAAATGAGGAGAGGTTTCAACCACCCCCTCTCACCTTCATTTACTCCAAGCGAGAACCAGGATTGAGATCGAATCAGGTGGCACCTGGAAATCGCGATGATCCCTTCTGTGACTAAACTCGATGCCTTTGGCCCCTCTTGCACAGCTCTTTTTATTTCCCAAGTGACCACGAGCTATGACCTTGCGTTTATTCTCAAAGGCGCTTTCGGCGTTCACGAATAGGAAGGAGCTGATCTTTGCTTATCACAGTCGAGATGAGTGAAATTTCGAGATGGCTTAATTGGGCACCATGCATCCCTCTCAGTTCTGAAGGTTCTGAACTCACTCGGAAATACTATGGGCCCGGGTCCTGGATGCTCTTGGCACTTCACGCCTCAGGGATATGAAGGATCTCCTCCTCGTGCTTCGATGTCGCGACGGGTGAAAAGGTGAGGATCCTAATCGCGCACCATGTGTCCCCTTTGGATGAACGGATGAGACTACTCTGGGATAATGTGGACCCAACTTTGTGCGCTTTCGACACTTCGGGGTTCGGGGTTTCGAGATGTAGCACGACATGGAACCCTCCCCCTTCGAACTTTTGAATGTCGAAATGCTAATGTGACTAGATCTCGCGCCACATGTCCTTTGGATGGACAACTGCTACCCTCTCCTGTATGCAATATGGGCGCTATCCATCATTCTAATCTTGGTGCAACTCCACTAACTGTGATTTCCCGTCGACCGTTGATATGCTCCTATGGATGAATCCAAACCATTGACAATATAATTTCGCCCACTTACTTGCTTGGAAGCCTGAAACAAGATTTTTCCGTGTTGTGCTTGGGCACTTCTCGTGCAACTTGCAGACCTGAATACTCTTGTGCCCAGGACAAAAAGTGTTACTAACATTAGGCTCCATGGGGGATAGAGTCATCCCTGTGATGCTCTAAGGACTCCTTTTGCAGTTCCAGCGCCTTGCTGTTGGGATATGGAGTCATTTATTTAAAACTTAAAGACGGAAAGAAAAACAATATATACAACCGCGAAAGAGCCATGCGCGGCTCAAGAGAAAAATCTTTTTAGGAAATGCCCATTCACAGGGCCATTGAAAGCTTCTTGATCCTTCAAATCCCGTAACCTGTAGGTATTATTCGAGAATACTTCGAAGACTTTGAAATGCCCGATCCACAAGGATTTGAATTTTTCGTGCTTTCATTTATCTTGTTTAGGAGCATCCCATTTCCGTACCAGGTCTCCTATCTGAAACTCTTCCTTCTTGGCCTTCTTATCAAAAACCTGCTTGATCATTTGCTGATGGTCCTGAATTCTGTCCATTATCTGCTCCCTGGCCTGCTGGACTTCCACTAGCTGATGAATTCTTCTGATTATGTCATCAGGCTCCTCTCGATGATCCTAGAGGAATTTTGCTCCAGGAATGGCTAAATGAGAAGGAAAAACAACCTCTGTTCCATAGACTAATTGGAAAGGAGAGATGCCTATAGATCTCTTCATGGTCACTCGATCGTCCCATAGAGAAAATTTCAATCTTGAGTGCCAGACCTTCTTGTTGTCTTCCAACAATCTTTTGATGATCCTTATCAGGCTTTCGTTGGAGGACTCTGCTAAACCATTGCCCTGGGGATAGTATTGGGTGGAGTGAATAAGTTTGATCCCGAATTGCTCACAGAACTTGGCTAATGGCTCAGCCCTGAAAGAGGTTGCGTTATCAGTGACAATCTTACTTGGGCAACTGAATCTTGTGATGAGGTCTTCCAGGAATCCGATGATTACCTTGTGGGAAGCACTCCTAGTGGGGATAGCTTCAATCCACTTGGTAAAGAAATCTGTAGCAGTCGGGATCCATCTGTGCTGCCCACTGGAAGCGGGGTGAATTTCTCCAATGAAATCTAGGCCCCATTGCTGGAAAGGTCCTGAAACAATCACAGGATTTAACGGCAAAGACTTGAGATTTTGTTTTCCTGCGAATCTTTGACATTTGATGCAATATCTGACCCTTTTGTAGATGTCAGTGAATACGGTGGGCCAGTAGTACCCATCCCTGAGGATTTTGTAGGCTATGGTTTTCCAGAAATGAGGCCCTCCACATAGGCTGTCGTGAAATTCAACCATGATCCTGTCAGCCTCTTGCGAATCTAAACATTTAAAAAGCAACCCCAGGGGGTCTTTCCAATATAAAACTTGATCGATAAGGCAGTATCTAACTTCTTTGAGCTTCAGATCTTTTGCCTTGTTTCTTTTCAAGCCGTCTAGAGGCTGCAACTCTTGTAGAAAATATATGACATCCTTATACCAGGGACATCGAGCCAATGGGGGCTACCTTTGAGGGTCTATTTCAGACAGCCAACCCTGCTGAATTCTTGAGTATTCGTTAATGAAACTTACCCCCAAAGCTTGGAAATTAACTTTAGTCAACAGCTTGGCTAAACCTTGACCTTTGATCAATTTGGTAGGCTTTATTTCCAGGTCAAATTCCAGAATCTTGGCTATCCACTTACTCCTCCTCCCGTCTATGTCAGGCTGAATAAGAATGTCTTTAACAACAACTGAGGGGACATAGGCAATGATTTTTGACTGCAGGACATAGATTCTAAATGCCTTGAGATCCTTTACCAGGGCATAGGCCTGCTTCTCCATAGTGTTATACCTGACTTCAGCATCCCTCAATGCTTGGCTGAAATAGGCAATACGCTACTCTAGCCCAACCTCGTTTGTTTTTAATAAAACAACAACCACCGTGTCAGGTGAGGCAAAGGAGAAAATAAAGAAATCCTTTGAATAATCAGGACTGATAAGAACATGGGCTTCAGTCAGGGCCTTCTTTATTTTCTCAAAGGAATTTCATGATTCAGAAGTCCACCTCACTTCATTTCCTTTCCTTAACATGGCTGTTATAAGTTTTACCTCCTCAACAAAGTTAGGAACAAATATCCTAAGAAAATTAATCTTACAAAGGAAAGATTGGACCTCCTTCCTAGACCTCGGGATTGATAAGGCTTGTATTGCCTCAACTCAGCTAGGATCGATCCTGACTCCTTCCGCTAATACTATGTGGCCTAGTAACTTTCCCTCCTGCATGGCGAACAAAGATTTCTTGGGATTTAATGAAATGTCAAAACTCCTGCATTTAGGGAAAACCTTCCTGAGATGACAACAATGTTCTTTATAAGATTTTGAAAATATAGTTATGTCATCCAGATAGATGACCATAAATTTATCCTTTTCCCCAACGAAAGCTATATCCATGGCAAGTTGAAAAGTCGCCCCTGTATTCATCAATCCAAAAGGCATTTTGGCATACATGAATGTGCCCCATGGAGTGGTAAATGCCATCTTTTCCTTGTCCTCAGGCAGAACAGAGATTTGATTGTAGCCCGAGAAACCATCGATCATGGACATCCTGGATGCCCCTATTACCCTCTGCAACATATGTTCCATCTTTGGTAAGGGGTAGTTATCCTTCTGCGAGCTCCTGTTCAGGTTTCTGAAGTTTATACAGAGTCTGATTTCTCCATTCTTCTTCCTTACTGGGACCAAGTTAGCCACCCACTCTGAGTATCTCAGTGGCACGATGATCTGGGCCTGTAGCAACTTCTTCACTTCCCTCTCCATGATAGGCAACAACATAGGATTGATATGTCTTAGCTTCTTCCTGAATGGCCTTGCCTCCCTTTTCAACGAGATTTTATGCTCTGACAAAAGTGTTATATTTTTTAAGATGTTCACAGGTCCAGACAAAAACATCAACAAATTCCCTCAAAAGTCCAGCGTATTCAGACCTCTGCTCCTTTGTCAGACTTCTTGACAATTTGACAAACTTGGGCTCACTTTCAGTGCCAATGTTGCATTGAATAGTATTAGCGTCATCCTCCGAGATTTCCCCTTTTAATGACACATCATTTCTATCAAAAATCCTTTTCAAAGGAACTAGTCCCCTTGGAATATGGTTGCTGGGGAGCTGCACGATGTTACGCTCTACTATTTTACTCAGAAACTTACCCCCATCAAGGTCTTCTTCAGAGACAGAGTCTTGGTCGATATGCATCTCTGAAAATTCTTCGATAGTCTCCAAGAATCTCTTGATCTCAAGATCATCCTCGAATACCTTCCAATGTTTGACGTTGTTAGGTATGGAGGGCCTGTATTTTAACTCTACATCGTATTTGAATTTGGGCGGCAAGGGCACTTTGAAATTTCTTGCTGATGTAGCCAAGGAATCTTCCACTGTGTTCTTCTCTCTTGGGATGAAAGAAATGTTGAATGCTGAGAAGAAATAGTCAATTAAATCCCATACCTCATTTCTATAGCTCCTGAGTCGAAGATGCTTAGCCATATAAGCATTTCTGATCTGCTAGACCACCAACTCTGCATCTCTGAACACTGCTACCTCCTGAATTCCCATTTCCTTTGCGGCTCTTAATTATAGGACAAGAGCTTCATACTCTACCACATTGTTGGTAGTTTCAAATTATAATTTGTATGACAGAGATATGGTTTCCTGAGCAGGTGACACAAAAAACACCCTAGCGCCAACGCCTTCCCTGGAAAAGGCTCCATCAAAGAACATTTTCCAAACGGGGGTGATGGAGGGAGGAAATTTATGGGAAGTGGTGGGTGGCTTTGTGAGTTTCATAGGAGGCTTGGGAGCATTAGTGAGTTGTAGTACACTGTAACCTAAGTGTCCAACGCAAAAATGGGATGGTTTGTAGGGTTGCCTTCATCACTGATTATATAGGCCAGTTGGGCTTCCCTGTATAGCCTCCTATGTTCTCCTCCAAACAATAGGATAGTAGCATATGTGAGGTCCATCTGCAAAGTCCCCCCCTAGTCTTTTTATCCAAGATCTTGATAACAACATACCAAACTTGGGGGGGGACATCAGCCACTACAACATCCATGGCCACACTTTTCATGGGCAACCGAAACAAGGTCACGACCAGGTCTTTGATAACTCCTAGATATTGAACTTTCCTGGAGTCAAAGGAATAGAGGTCATGATAGGCTCGGGTGACTTCTAGCTCTAACTCTTCCATGACAATTTTAGGCATGAGGTTGTGAAAAGCCCCCGAATCCATCAAGCAGTTGTGCATTACCTTGTCATGTATGTTCAAGGAAGTGTGGAAGGGAGGGGATGAGTCATTTCTGTCTTCTACCATAGGACCTAGAATAACTACAAGCTTTTCATCTTGCAAATTGATGGAGTATATGGGAAGGCATGAGACCTCAGACTGTAAAAGCTTAGAGAAGCGTCTTTTGAACCCTTCGTGTTTAATCAATTCGTTCAGAGGCACAGGGATTCTGATCTTTTGGATTTCATGCTCGAAATTCAAAGAAGATGTAAGCTTCGGGATTTCTCTTATTTCGGGAACATGACTCTGGACTATGGGAGAGAGGGGTTGGGCCTTCTTACCTCTATCACTGTCTGCTACTTCATTAGCAGGTTTCTCTATTCTAGTGAACTTCTTAGGAGCATCAGGTGCTACTGTCCTTTTCTTGGACCTTAGGTCATACCTGCCTTGGCTGCCACTAGCCTTGTTTTCCTTGTTCAGTTCATTTAGCTGACTGTCCATGAGAGACTCCTCCTATGCTGATTGAGTGAGATGAGGAAAAGGAGGAGTGTCTCGGAAGCAATGGATTTCAGGATCAAGCTCATCTGTTTCCCCTTCTTCTTCCTTGGCCATAAAATTGTTTTGGAAAGGGGCCTGAATTTTCTGGTCTTCTCTGTCTCTTCCCCTCTCTCTTTGCACAGTCGGGGAAACAACATTGTTTGGCCTTCTGAAACCTCCTTTATTTTTGGCGCTTTGAGGGCCTTTGTATTCTTGCCTCCCCTCCACATTCATCCTCTCCATCTCTATAGACAGAGACTTCACCATCTTGGTCAGTTCATCCACTTGAGGGTGGGGCACCGATGGGCTAGAAGTTGAGGCTTCAGATCTTCCCTTTCTCCTGTCTGCGTCGGCCTTGTTCCTCAGTCTATCAGCTGCTAATACATTAGATTCCACCTCTATGGCCGCATCTTGCATTTGATATAAGGAGGTGGCTCTTCTTTCTCTCAATAAAAGACATAAATTGGGACCAAACGCACTAGCATAAGAAATCTTGGCCGAGGCTTCTGAGGGTTTTATCTCAACAGGAATTTTATTATACATCTTATTGAATCTTTTGGAGAAGTCAGAGATAGACTCTCCTTGCATGTTCTTCAAATACCCAAACTCTGTCATGTAATACATGAAATCCTTCCTATCTCTCCACTTCCTCAGGAAAGCACTATCCAGAGCTTCGATCCCAGCAATAGATCCGGGGGAAATCCTCTAAACCACTTCCTCACCTCACCATCCAGGATCTGGATGAAGACTCTGATCCAGACATCTTCATTTTCAATATTCAGGTTGTCTGCATAACTGTAGAAAGCAGCCTGGTGCTCCTCCGCAGTTATGTCCCCTTCCCTAGTGAACTTGGGCATATACTTCAAGTAATTTCCAGTAGGGAGAGGATTCATTGGATGGGGTAGGATTAAGGGAGCATATCTGGCAGCAACTATGGCATCCATTCTATTTAGAGGTGAATTAGCGCTAGCCATAGGGATATTAGGTGAAGGAGAACTTGGAGGAGAAGGAGTTTGCGAAGGGGCTACTGGGAATGAGTCTTGAAGTGGAATGGGAAACAAAAGGGGATTTAAAGAGAAGGCTAATGGGCTCAAGTCAACAGATGCCCCTCTTTGTGCAGGAGTGGTAACAGTAATAAGAGGAGGAGTGGTAAAGATAGAAATGGGGCACTCTTCTGGGGCCCTGGGTCTACGCCAAAGTACAGCTTCAGAGGAGAGGGGAGTGACAAGGATTTCTCCCTCCAATCCCAGACCAGGAGGGGAAAACTCAGCAGGAACACTCCCGAAATTCAAGAAACGGGAAACCTCAAAAAAAGGTCTGTTAAGAAACTGAGGAGAAAATGGAGTTCCTATAGAAGGAGATGACGGATTACCTGGTTCGACGGTGGAAGGTTCTTCTTCATAGGCCTTTCCTTTTCTGAGAACCACCTCCGGATCAGTTTTAGGTATAGATAGAGGCAGTTGTGGATGGGACCGTGTGTGTCTGCCTCTGAAAGACACAATTATCACGGTACGTTTTCCCCAGTGGAGTCATCACAATGGAGTCGCCAGGTGCACAGTAGAAATCTTCCAAGGCTCTGATACTTGATGCACCTTCAGAATCAGAGGCTCAATGTCATTTAATCCTGGGGAAAATTTTCAACTTCGTCCCCGAAAACGGTGCCGGAAATGTTAGCGTCAGAAGTCACTCCTGGTTTGCTTGCAGGAGCAGAACCCAACACCCATCAGTTTTATGTCACGATAGTTTTAATGGCTGATCAAATGGTTAGAGACTCGGGAAGATATCGCTCTAACTCATGAACTGAGTCTGGTATGTAAGGAACAAAAGAGGTCTTGATCTAACTTTAGTCATTGAGTTGATTTAAAGATGAGCATGTTGAAGACTTGGTGATAGGAGTGAGAAAACTACCTCACGCAACAGGCCTTTCAGTAGTTTGTAGAAGAAAAACTCTAAATGAAATATCCTCTTGGTTCAGGGCTTCGAGAAACTGAAAGGGGGACTTGACTGGATCCTCCAATTCCAAGTCGTTCAACGCTAAGAAAATCACAGGGACCGATTAGAAACAATGCAATTGTTACAGTGATCCAACCTACATCATCCTATAACAGTTACAACTCGACTGGATCCTCCAATTCTGAGTTGCTCTAACATAGTATAAACAAAGGCATGAAAGAAACTGACATTCATAAGGCAAGAAGTCTCAAGATTCCATGCATAACTAGAATAACAGTGCTTCATTAAAGTTTTACAACCAGGAGCCTTTCTCAACCATCGATCCCCATTTCAAAAATACAAAGACTGAGTCTATATACTCAGAAAAATTTGCCTAATAGAGGCGTGCCCAGTCGTCCAAAGCTTGGTGTCCCTTCAGTCAAACTAGGACGGATATTCTTCATCAGATGCCCCCTTAACTGCGCATGGCTCCTGCAGGGGAGTAGCTGAGCCATTAAGTGTCGAGTTAGCATGTGCAGACCTCTCTGGCTAGTCAAGGACTCGGCATGGCTTCTTTGGAAAAAATCGGTACACAAGACCCTCTCGGGTAGACAGCTTGCCAGACCCTCCATACCTTATACTTAATGAATGAGGAGAGGTTTCAACCACCCCCTCTCACCTTCATTTACTCCAAGCGAGAACCAGGATTGAGATCGAATCAGGTGGCACCTAGAGATTGTGATGATCCCTTCTGTGACTAAAATCGACGCCTTTGGCCCCTCTTGCACAGCTCTTTTTATTTCCCAAGTGACCACGGGATGTGACCTTGTGTTTATTCTCAAAGGAGCTTTCGACGTTCACGAATAGGAAGGATCTGATCCTTGCTTATCATAGTCGCGATGAGTGAAACGCCAAGATGGCTTAATTGGGTGCCATGCATCCCTCTCAGTTCTGACAGTCCTGAACTTACTCGGCAATACTATGGGCCCGGGTCCTAGACGCTCTTGTCACTTCATGCCTCGGGGATATGAAGGAGCTACTCCTCGTGCTTCGAAGTTGCGACAGGCGAAAAGGCAAGGAGCCTAATCGCGCACCAGGTGTCCCCTTTGGATGAATGGCTGAGACTGCTCCAGGATACTGCGGGCCCGACTTTGTGCGCTTTCGGTGCTTTGGGGTTTTGATATGTAGCATGACATGGAACCCTCCCCCTTCAAACTTCCGAATGCCGAAATGCCGACGTGGCTAGATCTCGCGCCACATGTCCTTTGGATGGACCGCTGCTACCCTCTCCTGTATGCAATATGGGTGCTATCCATCATGCTAATATCGGCACAACTCCACTAACTACGATTTCCCATCGACCGTCGATCTGCTCCTATGGATGAATCCAGACCGTCAACAATATAATTTCACCCGCTTACTTGCTTGGAAGCTTGAAACGAGATTTTTTCGTGCTGCGCTTGGATGCTTCTCGTGCAACTTGCAGACCTGAATACTCTTGTGCCCAGGACAAGAATTGCTGCTAACATTAGGCTCCATGGGGGATAGAGTCATCTCTGTGATGCTCTAAGGACTCGTTTTGTAGTTCCAGCACCTTGTTGTTGGGCTATGGAGTCATTTATTTAAAACTTAAAGACGGAAAGAAAAACAATATTTACAACCGTGAAAGAGCCATGTGCGACTCAAGAGAAAAATCTTTTTAGAAAATGCCCATTCACAGGGCCATTGAAAGCTTCTTGATCCTTCAAATCCTGTAACCTGTAGGTATTATTCGAGAATACTTTGGAGACTTTGAAAGGCCCGATCCACAAGGCTTCGAATTTTCCGTGCTTGCCTTTATATTGTTTAGGAGCATCCCATTTCAGTACTAGGTCTCCTATCTGAAACTCTTCGTTCTTGGCCTTCTTATCAAAAACCTGCTTGATCCTTTGCTGATGGTCCTGAATTCTGCTCATTACCTGCTCCCTGGCCTTCTGGACTTCCACTAGCTGATGAATTCTTCTGATTATGTCATCAGGCTCCTCTCGATGATCCTAGAGGATTTTTTCTACAGGAATGGATAAATGAGAAGGAAAAACAACCTATGTTCCATAGACTAATTGGAAAGGAGAGATTCCTATAGATCTCTTCGTGGTTACTCGATCGAACCATAGAGAAAATTTCAATCTTGAGTGCCAGAAATTCTTGTTGTCTTCCAACAATCTTTTGATGATCCTTATCAGGCTTTTGTTGGAGGAATCTGCTAAACCATTGCCCTGGGGATAGTATGGGGTGGAGTGAATCAGTTTGATCCCGAATTGCTCACAGAACTTGGCTAACGGCTCAGCCTTGAAAGAGGTTGTGTTATCAGTGAGAATCTTACTTGGGCAACTGAATCTTGTGATGAGGTCTTCCAGGAACCTGATGATTACCTTGTGGGAAGCACTCCCGGTGGGGATAGATTCAATCCACTTGGTAAAGAAATCTGTAGCAGTCAGGATCCATCTGTCTTTCCCACTAGAAGTGGGGTGAATTTCTCCAATGAAATCTAGGCCCCATTGCTGGAAAGGTCCTGAAACAATCACAGGATTTAATGGCAAAGACATGAGCTGTTGTTTTCCTGCGAATCTTTGACATTTGATGCAAGCTCTGACCCTTTTGCAGACGTCAGTGAATACGGTGGGCCAGTAGTACCCAACTGTTAAGCCCTAATATTGGCTCATTACCACTTAATTGGGGCATATTAGATTAGTAATGTTATTTTATTTATGTCGGCTTTAGGCCATTAGTTGTAATTTAGATTAGTAATGTTATTTTATTTATGTCGGCTTTAGGCCATTAAACCTCCTAGTCTCCTATATATACCAAGGAGACATTTTCATTTTGAATCATCTTGTACTTGAACATTTAAGTGGGGTAAAAGGAGGTTGCCCCCTCGAAGAGGCTTATTATCTGAAATTATCTCTTTTTCAAGGCGTTGAGTACTTTTCCTGAGGTTTTTCTATGCTATATTCCTGTTTGGTTCTTAACATATGGTATCAGAGCTCAAGGTCTTGGGGTTTCGCTGCTACATCTGATACACCGTGGCATTTTCGCTATAATTTTTTTTATACAATGTTTCAGAAGGAACCTCTTGGAGGGTATTTAGAGGACGGATCAAGGTACGTTGGGTTCAAAATTCAGCTCCTGACGCCTTATACTTTCGGAGATACAGCCTTTACAAGATAGGGTTCTGGAATCATCTTGAAATGATTCATTGTGGAATTTTCGCTATAAAAACATTTATGTAATGTTTCAGACCCTAAACTCCGGTGGAAATTTACAGAAATTAGTAAGGTATCTGTGGAAAAAGGTTCAGATTCGGGTTCATCTTAAATTTGTATATACACCTTGTGTAAGATAGGGTATCTGACTAGTCCTATTGACTAGTCTCAAGAAGGTGTTCCCGGTAAAACAAGCATAACTTCTCGCTGGAGTATCCAAATTGAGTGGGAATTGTTGCATTGGATCGTGGACAGTCTGTAGTATTTTGGATGCGAGTTTCAGAATTTGATATCAATTAGTTTGTGCGGGGAATTCTATACAAGTGAGATCTCCTGGAAAGGCCAAAAATCGGCAAGTTGTGAGGAAGTTACCGTAAATTCCACTTGGCACATCCAATTTTGATCAGACCTGTGGCATTGCAGAGAATAAATATCAAAGAACTACCTAAAGGAAAT
>JASDQU010097019.1:0-19241 GCA_032191745.1 Picea mariana | reverse complement strand
AAAGGGCATGAAGGGTGCAGCAGGGTGATGAAGGATCAAGTGAAATGAATGAAGGGAGAAGTGAAATTGACCGATCCCAGCAAACTAGATGTCTTCATCATGAGATAAATTCCAAACATATAGTTGAAGAAACAAATCACATATGATTATAGGACCCCAGCATAAGCTTGACCTGGGGGTGACAACTCTTTCAGGAGGTGACAAGAACCACTAAACTTTGAACATGCATACCAGTGATTTTTTCGTTGGGATGATCCCAAAAATTTATTCTGAAATCTGCATCTGTTCTGATATTTCAACTAAAACCAAATCAAATTGAAGACTGGAATCTGAAATTGAAAAATTGTTGAAAGGGATGCTCAAAGAGTTGAGCTTATCTGCACACTGTTGCCTACCCTATACTACTAAAAATCATGTTGAATCAAATTATAGGAAAATGCCAGTGAATCCAGTCAAGTAGATGTTGAAACAGGTGGATTTCTTGATTGCTTGTTAGCACAATCAACTGGACAACTTGACCTTTTGTCCACAGAGTGAAAAATGCAAAGTGTAATGGCCACTGCTGAAAACATGATTGATCTTTTATGCTAAAAAAATATTCCATGTAGTTTGCTATGGGATCTGGAAATACATGACATGTTTCTTGAATTTCAACAAATTTATGGTCATAATTGGGTATGACACATATGCCTTTTACATCATTATACAATTCCTGATATGGCTGCAAATTTTCTGTTGAACTTTGAAATTAGACTCTTGTTGAAATAGACCATGAAAGAGACTGTCTAATCATGTCTATATCATAACTAATTTTAGGTTCATAGATGGCCAATGAACCATGACTTTGACAACACAATTCATCCAACACATCAGATATTGGATCCTATAGAAATTGGGAGGATTGTTTCATTCGTTCCAATACAAAATCTTGATTTTTTGTGTTTATCATCCATGACATGATTAAAAATTTTCTTCAAAAAATGAAATGAATTGAAGGTTAATGGTATAGAGTTACAATGCATTAATTCATATTCTGTCTCAGGCTCCAAGCTTTCATATGGAATTTGAAAATCAAGGTAGCTCAAGGGCTGCAATTATGGGTCTAAAACAGCTTCCACATCATCAATGACATCTTCAACTGAGTGATCAGAACGTTTTTCATATTTACTATCGACAACTTGTTTATAATTTTCTCTTAGAATTTGAAATGAAGAGAAACATAAAGGCATAGATATTTCACTTAGTTTGAGATTTGTTGCACTTTACTCATTGTTTTCATGATTGTTGTGCAAAAGATGATTGTCATATTTGATCTGTAATTGAGCTTCCTCCTCCCAACAACATGTTGTTGGTGGTTTTGAAGAATTCACCTTGGTGTAATCCTCATCATAGTTATCATACTTGGGTAGATCATCCATGAAGGAAAATTCATCAAACATACACATCATATCCGTTGATTTCTCTTCTACAAGCTGAGTTGGATTTTCATCTTTGACTATGTTGTGAATTGAATACATGAAATTATCATTTTCCAATCCATGATACCAAGGGTGAGCTGCAAAGTGTTTAGGAACAGTGACCCTTTCTTTCTTTGTAACCAATGGAACATGATTCCGTTAAACAGCAAGTTCATTTCCCATGATGACTTTCTGCATCATTTCTTTCATTTTGCTGGCCAGAATGTCCATTTTAGCTTCTAAAGATTGCAGATGCTCCTTTGCTATTTTCTTCCTTTCTTCTACCTTGATCTTTGACCTTTTGACCAACAAATTTGCTTCCACACTAATTGCACTATATTTCATATCCTTGAGTGTAGTAGTGTTCATTTCTCTCAAATGAAATGCCATCTTTGGATCAAAGGCATCTGGGTAGCGTAAGAGAGCTAAACCAGGAGATGGTGTTATATCAGCGGGCATGGAATTATAAACTTGATTGAATCTGGCTGAAAATTTCTGCACTGTTTCTCCTAGTTGTCTTTTCAAAAGATCATACTCTTATAGAATGAGGAAAATATTTCTCTTGATCTCCCATTTATTAAGGAATATTTTTAAAAACTGTTGAAGATTAGGAATACTTGCAGCTAACAAACTTTTGAACCATTCCTTAGCTCTACCTTGCAAAGATAAAGCAAAAAGACTAATGCAAACATCATCTTCCTCAACCTCAAAAAGGTCAAGATGATTTTCAAAACCTTCTATGTGTTTTTCATATGTGATATTATCATGTTCTCCATCAAATCTGGGAAGATGTTTGTAATAATCGGCAGGGAAATCATGGAGTATAGGGGGTAAGATAAGAGGCTTGTATCTATCTGGAATATTTACAAGGGAGTATGTACAGGGGATGTAAAACTGGGCTTGATCTCTTGAGGCTCCTCAGGTTGAATTTGATCAACATACGTTTCAAAAAAATGATCTTGGTCGGGATCATAAAAAGAGAGGAAATAATTAAAAATAAAACCTATTATGTCTTGGATAAAATTCCAACTTGCATACCTGATCTTTTCAGATTGTCTTGTCATGTTTCAGGTTATTCCTCCAGTGGAGTCTTTGAATTGGAATTGATCTGGAGATGATTGGAGTCGTTGGGCGGATGATTCATCCTTCTTGTGTCTGATCACTATCCACCATCAGTAATCAGATCTGGAACTTGATACGCTTCCTGAGGAACAGTCCCTAGTATGGTCTCCACTATGTTATCACTCTGTAATTTCTCAGGTTGAAGGAGAAATTGACAGAGGTAACCAAAAAACCACTTAGAGTCAAGGATATATCCCTCCAAGACTCAGAGAGGGCTCTCTTTGTCTGATCTATCTTTGTTTGTTGGCAATTTTAAGCTATTTAGAAAGTAGAGAGTTTGGTTTTTAAATTGGTTTGGTTGGAACAACAAAGGAAAAATCATTGGGCAATGGAGTCACGGCTCAGAATGGATCAAATCCAAGTCATAACAGGCTAATATGGCAGGGAAAGGTAGGAAAATCCACTGGATCTTCAAGATATAATGCATGGGAGAGATGGAACAGATTAAGAAATCCAATTAAACACAGAGCAAATGAGAATTTTGAGTTTCAATATTCAATGGAAAACATAGAAACTATTCCAAGCCAGAGACAAAGGATACATTAAAACCAATTCTACTCTTAATCTTCTCAGAATAATTCAGAAGGTAGGAATTAATTGTGATAACAGAAAAACAAATTTACAGAGAAGAGATACACTTCACAAATGGAATCTGTCACAAGAATCATGCAATGATCATACTGTATTATTAAAAAATGAATCCATGGACGCTCTATGAGATTATTTACAAAAAAAAATCATCCTTCTAACAAGTCCCAACTAATCAACCCTTGATACTTCGAATTTAGAAGTATTTATAAATTATTTACAATGATCTTGTCATTAATGAGCAGGATTGAAATTAGGAAAATCTAAACCAATTCGATTTTGGATTACAAAGATATAGAGATCATTGAGATTCATTCATAGATATGACATTGTTTTGATGGGATTTGTGGGTGATTTGTGCCTTTGAATCCGCTCTCTTTCCCATCTATCCTTTGACTTTTTGCCTCTTGAATTTATAAAAAATAGTGTCCTGTGAAGTCTTCATTTCTCCTAATATGATATGTTTGTGGAAAAATGGGGGGAGGTTTTGTATATGAGCCTATTCTCAACAAAACCCTCTTTTGGTTTTTCCAAATTCATCTCCAGCTCTCCAAAAAATCCACCGCAAAAACATGACAAGATCAGGAAAAACTGGAAACCTGAAAAATGGCACTCAGATATGGATTCAATTCTCCCATTCTCTTATGCTTGTGAAAAAATGGATAGATTATTTTTTTCTCCATCCTGTTACAGAGAAAAACCTCTCTCATTTTTTCAAAATTCCTTCTGGTTTTCCCGAAATCACTCTCAGAAAATAGGTGTTCAAAACTGGCAAAAACAGTTTTTTTGTTATTTTGGGGAAGGAAGTTTTGGAGGAGGGAGAGTGGTTTTAGGACCCCCCCTGGGGTGGTAAGTGGTATTAGAGGGGGGGTTCCACGTTCACCTGATAGTGACAAGTGTCCTCTAGAAAACCACTTACTTGGACCCTCCCCCCCTCCCCCCTTTGTTAAAGTTAGGATGGTCGGGGAAGTGAAGAAATGGAGGGCAAGGGCATGAAGGGTGCATGTTGGCACAAGGGGTAGACCCAGGGTTCAATGATACAATAGAGCACCAAAAAAACCCTAACTAGCGACCCTTTTGGTAACACCTGCGAAGCAGATGAAGTCTCACTCGAGGTAGAGTTAGGGGTGGTTGCAAGACTCAAGTGTCTGCAACCTTAGCTGGGACAAAGATCTGTGATTGTACTACTTAATAAATCACTTACCATTGTTAGTTCCTCAACATATAATCATTAATCACTTTGTTGATAAATCATGGCTTCACAGCATTCACATTGTTATAACGTACTTAAGAACTTAGCATCAATAGATAGGTCAGATCTAGCAAATCAAGCACTAAGCACATTCATATGGATCAGATCTAATATTCTCACATATCATTAGCACTAAGCATAAGAAGATCTATCTAATCATCTTAAAGCACTTAGTAAAAGAAGACATAAACACATTAGAACAAGCACAAAGCAAGGCAACACAACATTTATGTGGTTCACCCCCACCCTGGGGCTATGTCCACCAACTCTTATTATTTGTTGTATTCAGTCAAACGGTTACAAGAAAAAATCCATCAAAACCCTTACTCTACATAGGACATAAGATATGTGCAACTCTCTAGATCCTTCTTCCTTGTGTTACAGCACTAACCCCTCCACAATTTGCTAAAAGGACTTGCACTTAGCTCTGCAAATCTCTTACAGTCATGCACAAAGCACTTAGAGACTCTACTCACACTTAGCATACATTCACATCACATAGATGCACTATTCAACTCTTCTTACATTGCCTATCATTCTATTTATACATACAAAATAGGCCTAAACATGGGTAAACCCATGGGTTGACATCCCATTCCCGTTACATATTCCCAAAAACCCAAAAAGGATCCAAAAGTGGGTCGAGATCCTGTGATCTCTGCTTCATCTTATGCTCCTCCTTCGACACTCTATCGAAGTCCCAAAATAGGTCACTATCACCAAGAATCTCCCAAAACTTGGTCAAGGGCCAACAAGCCCCCAACACTCACCTGTGACTCATCCTGAGTCACTCTGATCTGACCAATTCTACTTCGAAGGCCTCAAACTTGGCTCAAGCTTGGCTTGAGCTGCTTCAACATGTTGTTGTGCTACGGCCTCTTTCTTGGGGAATTCCTGGATCACTGTGTTGTTCACGGGCCCTTATAGGCATTGTTCTGCTGCAATGACAACCTATTCTAGCTCTTCTCCTCGTCTTTCAACCTTTGTGAATAACTGGCACACTTTATCTTGTACTGGTTGGAGTCATTGAGTAACTTCCATCACTCTGCTTTGAATTGTATGGATCTGTTGTTGGGCGGTGTGTTTCTCTTGAGACTGTTTCATTCTTTCTATGGGTGACAGGGCCTTCAGCTGCACCTGTAGTGTGTCTGCATGCTTCTTTGCTTCCTTGAGCTGCGACTCCAAATCCTGTAACTCTGGGTTCTCGGTGAGGTTCTCATATGTATGGGTGCTCTGGTTACTTAGCTGCTTGCACTCCAAGGCAAGAGCTTTTAATCTGCCAACTGCACTACATGCATTTTCTTCCCTTAGGTCTCTTACATCTTGAGTGGTCTCGGGCACAGTGCAGAGCTCCAAGTCTGCTATGTGTTGTTGGAGTTGTTGGATTACTTCTTCAAGTTGTGCCACCTGCTGTGGAACTTGTTCTTCGGCCTTTACTTCAACAAATGTCACAGAGAAAAGTGCTCTGTGGACCATTTCCTTTACTTCGAGTTGCTCGGTGAGCAACTATTCCTTGCTTTGTTGTAACTGCGCTTTTTCTTCATCCCACTTCGCTTGTAGAGAAAGCTTTTCCCGTTCTACAGCACTACATTTCTCCTCAAGGTATTTTTGTACTTGCACAATAGCCTGGGTGGCTTGTGTTATCTCTTCCTAAGCTCGTCGAAGGTGAGCTTTGATTGTATCAGCGATGCAATGTAGTTGAGTTGGCTCATCACCTAGTTATGTTGTTCCTGCTGACAGAAGCGCAATAGAAACTGCATGGTTGGACTGTAATTCTTGTTGCACCCCTTGGAGCTCTCCCTTAATCCAACTGAACACCTCCTCTCGCTTAGCTTCTTTCTTCTCTACTATCTTCAGCAAAGCATCGTTCAGTGTTGCGACGATGAAGCCGAAGTCATCTGAGGTGAGGATGGTCTCAAATTTGGTCCTGGTGGCTTTCACTTTCTTTCGGGATGAGGGTTTTGGTGGGGAAACCTTCCTTTTCTTTGAGGGGTCATCCTCGTCTCTAGGTAGTGTAACCTTTCCTTTCTTCTGTTCAACTTCTACGCCATCTATCTCTCCACCATATCCTCCTTGCTCTGTTGAGATGGAAGCGGTCTTCATGGATGCGTTTTCTAAATCATGGACCTCTTTGGTCTTCTTTATCTTGCTAGGTCCGGGTGTATCCTACGTTGTTTTTGGGCTGTCAACATCAGACATCTCCACAGGGTCCGCTGGAACAAGGAGGTCCGCCGACCATTCCTTGGTAATCTCTTCCAAGTCATCCTATGTCAACTTGTAGTATGATTGCAGTTGTTTTTTATGTCCATCTGTGTGCGTTGTGTTGTAAATATAATGGTGGTTCGTGTTGAATTTCATTAAGGGTCGAAAACTGTGGAGGGTATTCAAGGTCATATGAGGTTGGGACTGGATGGTTGCCTTCAACTGGTTGTAATACATATGGAACATAGAATTTGATTGCCACTATTTATTCATGTCGTTTGAGTACCACAGTGTACTCAACTTTGCGACCAGAGGTTCAAACAGCTCAATGTCCTGGAAGGTTGCACCTTTCGGCATCTCCCATGCAATGAAAGCGATCAGGATCAATAGCCAACTAAAGTGGAATTCATATCCTTGATCTTGGGCATCCCTACAGTCCAGTTCCAACTAGTTTACCAGGTACTGTGCCCAATTCATCTGAATTCCTTCTGTGCACTTCCCTCTGAGGTCGACTACGAAACCAGTGACTTGGGTGGGTTGAATCTTTCGCACCAACTTTCCTGCGATCAATTGGCAAGTGAGGTGCACTGCACCACTCTGGATATAAGATACCTTGTAGCCTCGCATGCCCTTCTCAACATCTCCATAGGTGTCTTTAATCTTCTTCGCAAGAGCGTGATCCATGGATTTTCCTAGGTAAAAATCCTATGGGTCAGGGCCTTGCATGCTTAGACCTGTGATTTGATTGATCAACATCGGATCCACTATGATACGGTAGTTTAACCATAAGTATCTTCCATGGTAACAGGACAGCAGTATCTTGACACATGCGTTCACTTCTTGCTTCCTTGCGAAGTGCGGGATCTTCATGACATTGAGCAGTGTGGACTACACGAGGTTATGGGTCCATGATTGAGGAATTATCTTTGAATTCTTTCCTTTTTTTCTAGCAAATAATTATGTGGGGTGAGCATGCTATAAACCGTCCTTTTGTTGAGGTTGAAGTCACTAAACTTCAACGCTATAATTTTATCTTGGTCGGCGCAAACTATGTGTATCCCCTTCGGGAGGTACGCAGTGACCAAGGCGTACTCAAAATATCTGGGCACACTATATCGATTTATCGCGTCACTCAGAGGGGGTAGATAGGTGGGTAGTATACTCGAGATTAACTTAGCATTCGCAAGATCATCCCTATGCTTAGTTCACTTTTCATCTATTGGCCAGTATGGACCAGCTTGAGCAATGGACGAAGAGGTTGGTAGTCCTCTCATCGAAGATGCTTGTACACCTGTATACACTCCTCTCTCTGACATGACTCTTTTAGTCATCAAATCGAGGATAAATTCCATTATTTATTATTCAACTATGGTGAGCTCGTCATACATACGCGCTAGGGATCAAAATTATCGGGGTCACGATGAACTTATATATGGCACTAGAACAAATAGCAATAGCGCAATGATCATTGTATACAATTTACTTAGTCTATGGGCTCAAACTCTTAGTTAGCAAAAGTGTTCTCCATGCATGGCGTAATGGGATAAGTAGGCAACTCGGCAACGGTTTTCTTGTAACGGGTATGAAGCCTCATTAACCCTTGTTATGCCCATTATGGTGTGGTCCAACGGTCTGTTGTCGAGCTGTAAATGCTTTTTGACCCGTTCAGAGAAGGAGTCGAATGGATATATCGGCCCCAACGGCTATATTGCTTAGCACTGGCGAAGTACCATGTGTCGTTGTTCTAATATCCCGACGAAGTTCCAATTCTGCAAATTTTCTTTTTGTGAAATTCCCTCTGGAATCTTCTGTAACTTTTCAATCTTAGCCCTCTTCTTACTTAGCTTTCCATCCTTCTTTCCAGTGAGCTTTGACTCAGTATGTATTTTTTCATTCTGATTCTTATCTTCTTTTAACATAGTCTCTATGCACTGTTGAGATTCTTTCCTAGGATTCAGGGGTAATACCTCTTCTTTATCTGGAGTAAGTACTTTAGTATTTTGTGGGTCTTCTAGTGTTCTTGTAGCTTCAACATCAGGGTCTCTAGTGTCAAATAGCTTCGATATGTTCTCATGTTCTTCGATCAATTGTGCGATATTTCTAGTCATGAAATCTTTTAATTCTTGTTTCTTTTGCTCTAAAACTTCTTCTTCTTCCTTTCATCTGGCTTGAGCACTGTCAATCTACGGTTTTCCTATTAACATGGTAAAAGGGGCATTGTCCTCAATAAATTGAATAATCTCAAAATCTCCCTCTGTCGAAGTTCCATTCATGGTCATAGGTATCTAAGCAATCCTTCCACACAGGTTTACCAGTTTTCCTCTGAATAACCCTAGTCCTCCTAATGAAGGAATCATAGAAGGCCTTCCTATAGCTTCCCAAGTTCTCTCTGTCATGATATTCACCTATTTTTCTTCATCTAGAACACAATCAATGTCGAAGTCTCCTATTCTTACTTCAAGGTGTTCCTTGTCTTTAAATATCTCTGATAATCTAATATGTCGGTGGTCATTCAAGGTTTCTCTCATCTGTAGCAATATTTTCTCTAATTCTTCTTGGGGTTCTATTATAGCCTCTAGAGTTGCCTTAGGGTTTTCTTGATTTAGATTCATTCCTTCAATATTAGCAATCATTATGGGGTAATCCAACACTTCATGGCCCATATCTTTGCACCAAAGACAACTAGGTCTTCTCCCAGGGCATTCTTTAGCAAGATGTCTTGGTTTTCTGCAACTGTAATAGATGGTTAATCATCTCTTTCTTTTAAATGTTCCCTAGCTTCTCCTGTGTTGCGTGCTAGGATCATAGGAGTTAACCTGCAATAATTTATTTCTAGGATCATGCATCCATTTGTTAGTCCTAACATTCTTTCTATGCATAGGTATAACATATATGTCACTATTCGTATCAAATCTACTCATATCAAACCTTCTTTCATCTATTAATTCCCTAGTTTTCAAACTTGGAAAGACTCTATTAAACATACCTAGATCCATACTCTAGAAACAAAAATTTCCACTTATCTTACTTCTATAGAGAACAAAGCTTCCAAATCTAAAAATTTTAACTATTCTTACCTTTATCAAGGCACAGAGCTTGCATATCTTACCTCTTTTAATCAGAAATTCTCACTTTTACCTTTCTTAGAGCACAAAGATTTCAGATCTTGCTTCTTTCCTTTAGATCCGACCTCTTTTCTTCAGATCGGGCTTCTTTATTTTAGCACAAACCTTTATAAGTCAAGTAGAATACTGTGCACCAGGGCACATACCTACGCACAGAGATTTCACAATCTCAGGTCGATTCTTTGCACAAAGCTTCTTCTTTCTCAGTTCCCAGCAATCAAAATTTCAGGTCCCAGCAACACAACCATTTGTTGGCACAAGGGGAAGACTCAGGGTTCAACACTACAATAGTGCACCAACAAAACCCTAACTACTGTCCCTTTCGGAAACACCTACGAAGCAGATGAGGTTTCACCCGAGGTAGAGGCAGGGGTGGTTGCAAGACACAGGTGTCTGCAACCTTAGCTGGGACACATATCTATGATTGTACTACTTAATAAATCACTTAGCACCGTCAGTTACTCAATATATAATCATTAATCACTTCGTTGATAAAGTAGGGATTCACAGCATTAACACTGTTATAATGTACTTAAGCACTTAGCATCAATAGATAGGTCATATCTAGAAGATCAAGCACTAAGCACATTCATATGGATCAGATCTAATATTCTCACATATCATTAGCACTAAGCATAAGAAGATTTATCTAATCATCTTAAAGAACTTATTAAAAGAAGACATAAACACATTAATACAAGCACAAAGCAAGGCAACACAACATTTACATGGTTCACCCCCACCCTGGGGCTACATCCACCAACTCTTCTTCTTTATTGTCTTCATTCAATCAGTTACAAGCGCAAATCCATCAAAACCCTTACTCTGAACAAGACAGAAGATCTGCGCAGCTCGCTAGATCCTTCTTCCTTGCATTACAGCACTAAGCCCTCCACAATCTGCTACAAGGATCTGCACTTAGCTCTGCAAGTCCCTTACAGTCATGCAAAAAGAACTTACAGACTCTACTTGCACTTACCATACATTCACATCACATAGATGCATTATTTGACTCTTCTTACATTGCCTATCCTTCTATTTATACATACAAAATAGGCCTAAACATGGGTAAACCCATGGGTCGACATCCCATTCCCATTACATGTTCCCAAAAACACAAAAAGGATCCAAAAGTGGGCCAAGATCTCGTGATCTCCACTTCGTCTTGAGATCCTCCTTCGACAGGCTGTCAAAGTCCCAAAATAGGTCACTATGACCAAGAATCTCCCAAAACTTGGTCAAGGGCCAACAGTGCAATAGGGTGATGAAGGATCGGGAGACATGAATGAAGAGAGAAGTGAAATCGACTGAGCCTAGCAAACCAGATGTGTTCATCATGAGAGAAATGTCAAACAAATAGTTGAAGAAACAAATCACCTATGATTTTAGGACCCCAACAATGTACTCAAAAAAACTCACATGTCCATTCTGAGTAAGGACTTCACCAAGTCCCTCTTTTCATGCATCCATACACACCAAAAAATCTTCATTTGTATCAAAAATCTTCAGAATTGGTGCACTAGTAAACAATTCCTTAATTGCTAGAAACTTTCTTCACACTTTGGGGTCCATTCAAATTTAGTTACCTTCTTTTGTAAAGATGTAATGGGATCAGCAATCTTGGAGAATCCATGTATGAATCTCTTGTAGTATCTATCAATCCCCATGAATTACCTTACTCAGTTATGCTCTTAAGTGTTGTCCATCCTCTAATGGCATCAATTTTCTCTATATCTACTACTATCCCTTCCTCTGAAATTATTTCCCAAGTAATGGATCTACCTTTGTAAAAAGAACACTTACTTAACTTAGCATTAAATTAGTGCTCTCTTATCACATGTAGTACCAACCTCAAGTTTTCTTCATGCTCTTCCTTTGACTTGGATTAAATAAGAATGTCATCTAGGAACACAATGACAAACTTATCTAGGTAATTTCTAAATAAATCATTCATTAAGCACATGATTGTAGCTAGTGTATTTTTCAATCCAAATGGCACCACTACAAATTCATAGTGTACATACATGGTTCTAAAAATTGTCTTGCTAATGTCTTCCATATTTATCCTTACCTAATGGTAGCCTAATCTCAAATCTATCTAGGAGAAAATATTTGCTCCTCTTAGCTGATAAAACAAGTCACTAAATCAGGGTAGAGGATATTTATTCCACATGGTGATTTTGTTCTATTGTCTAAAATCAATGCATACCCTCAAAGTTCCATCTTTATTCTTAACAAAGAGTATTGGTGCTCCCTAAGGTGAGACACTTGGGTGTATATACCCCTTCTTTAAAAATTCTTCTGACTACATCTGTATCTCTTTCAATTATGGTATACTCATTTTGTATGGAGTCTTGGACACTAGCACAACTCTAGGCATTAAATCAATAGATAAATATATATCTCTTTTTGGTGGTAAACTTGGTATTTCTTCAAAAATATATGCAAAATCTTGCAACACTAGAAAGTATTTAAGACTTGGACTTTTACACTTGGTTGGCTCTTCCACATGAGTTGCACACAATTGGAATCCTTTCCTGAAATGTCTCTCCAACTCTAAAGATGGGATTTCTCTTATATATATAGATATTGGAATTCCTTTCATTGTCCTCTACTTTCCTTCTTCATCAAGACAATTAAAAGTCTTGTTATGGCAATCTAGAATAGCATGATGCATATCCATCCAATACAATAGATTGAGAACATCATATGAACCAAGTGGTATGATGTTTAGATTTTCAAAAGTGATAACACCATTCATATTTAATGGACAACCTTTGATAATATCAATAATTTTTCTTGTATTCCCAGTGGCTAGTTGTAACACACATGACCCCCTAAAACATCATTAGGGAGGTGTGGTATAAAATTTCCATTTCTTTCCTCTAAACTACCTTTATATGAGTAACTCCAAATCTAGTTTTGAGCTCAAAAAAAAAAATTACTCCCTAAGATATTTCCAACAACTAGAAATATGCTCAAATCTGAGTTTTGGTTAGAAAGATATGGCCACTTAAAGATTCTAGGACTTTTCCTGCCAAAAACCACCTCATGTCCACATGGTGGCCAAGTGAATCCTTGTCACACATCATTCCCACATGGATCCTCATCACACGTACCATCTAATTTGGTGCTACAAGTGTGCGTTGATGTGTCAAGACATGTGGCCCCCGACGTGGCATGCCCAAGGCCAAAGAGCAAAGGTGAACTCAATGGAACCTCAACACGAAACCAAGTAATCTAGAAATTCAGATTTCCTTTAAAATTCTCATAAGAAATCTTTTGGATTTATGGATATATGGGAAGTATACCTCTTGATCTCACCATGGAACCTTGAGGTGGAATCTTTCCACATCCGAAAATCTGGGAACATGGATTTCCTTAAAAATCAACTTTTGCATTCTTCTGGATTTTGGATATCTAGGTGGAGGACCTTCTAAAATTACACTGGAACTTTGAAGCAGAACCCTTCCATATCCAGAGATATAGATTTCCTTAAAAAATCATTCAAAAATAAATCCAAATCCAAATGTGAAACCCTGACCAAGAATCTTGACACATCAAAAAATCTGGGATAAAAAAAAACTCAAAAATCCCCTTTTTAAATGAAAGTTGGATCCAGATGCCTAGCTAGCATGATTTTGACACGGAGACAGATGTGAATTTATGTGGCATGACTCTAGGGTTGAAATGGTAATGACTCATGCAGGTTGATGTCATGGCACCTTCTTAGCCCTTTACCAAACCTTGAACTGGAACCAAGACATATCCAAGAATCTGGGATAAATAAAAATTCTCAATGCTGCATTATTTGAAAATTTTGATTTCTAGATTCCAAATATGACATCACCATGATACATGTGGCATGACACCTTGAATGACACATGGACCAATCATGGAATGACATGTGAAATGATGTGGCATGAAATGTGGTCCTGAAGATACCAAGAATCCCTCCAATGGACCCATGCCCTGGAACCTTGACCCATATGGGAATCCGAGATACGGAGAAATCTTGATGCAACATTTATATGAAAGCTAGATTTTTGGATTATGGATATGACATCACATACCTAACACATGTCATGAAACCCTACATAGAACATGGAACAACCGTAATGTGACACATGCTTGTTGATGTCACCGGGCCTTTGTCAAGGAACTCGACCAATCGAAAACCTATAGTTGGAACCTTGACCTATCCAAATATATAGGATCTAGGAAAATATTAGCGTTGATTTATTGGAGAGGATGGACTTCTGGATTTTTGTATATTACATCACCTAAGACATGTGGCATGAAACATCGACCAACTGAGGTGAGACATGTGGACTAATCATGGTGCAACACATGGACCCTGACGTGTGGACTCTAAGGAATATAGGGATACCCTCCAACATAGAACTGTTCCCTGGAACCATGAATGATCCAAATATTCGAGATCCGAAATTTCTTGCAGAGGAATTATTTTTAAAAGTCTGATATAGATCTAGAACTTGTAGCTAGATGGTGATCAGGTAGCTAGAAACCCTCTCGTTTCAATGGTTGAGGTTAAAACTAGGATTAGAGGTGCATGATTGTTATCAAGGCCCTTTCGGCCTACACCAATATCATGGTAACACCTACCACTCCCTCGTGGAATTGTAACTACCACTTGGTACGACATGTCACTCATTATTCCATTCACATGTGCCCCACCTTTATGCTCACAAACTTGCAAGGGGAAGGAACCTGGAAGTGGAACCTTTCCCATTTGAGAATATGGGATCCAAGAAAAACTTATGCAACACTTATTTGAAAAGATGGATTTTCGGACCTCCAGATGATGACATCATCACCCTCGATGACAAGGAAAATGCCAGGCTACAGAATTGTGACCATTCAGATATCTTGGATTTTGATGAAGGTTGGATTAAATAGAAGTTTAGGTTTTGGATCTCTAAATATCCTTGATGCAATGCACTCAGATATCTAGAATATGGAATCTGTCATATCACAATTTGATTTAAAGGCTTGATTTATGGATTCAAGGCTTTCTCCTCCTAGTTTTATTAAATGTAACACACATTATAAAGGGGATTTAACATGTAAAGTCAAGCGTGGCTAGGGAACCTTGAAACTTAAGGCATGTCAAACCTCTAGGATACACCAGGGTGTCATATTCTGTACTATCCCATCCTTCGACAAGTAATGATAAAATCGAGGGTTAGTAGGGTTATGAATGAACCCTAAAGGCCGATATAAACACTTCCTTCCCTAGATTACTATTGTTTCACCTTAGTCTCGATGCCCAACCAGCTAAGATTTAGGAAACTTTATTATCCACAAAGGAAAACACACCTCATTCATCTCCTTTAGCTAGTACACTATGTTTCCACATGCACTCCATCAATTCTCAGGATTCATGGCTCTAACTTACAGAATGCCTGAATACAAATTCAAAAGATAAATTCCAGTAGAGATAATAATGTGCATACAAGAAAATTTGGAACATGCATCATTTCCTTTTCCTCACGGATATTTACACAAATCCACACAAATTCATAAATTGTAAAAGAACATAACAAAATCTTAGAGCATAAAGTGAGCACATCAAGAGACTTATCCATCATAAACTGTTACCTAGCCAACTAACTAAGGGTGATATATTTTTTACCCAACCATAGTCTTTGTTTCACTTATAATTTTTACAACGGGCCACCCCCATCCCAGGACATGATACCACCAGGGAAACTCATATTTGTCTCAAGAAAATTTAAGTAGGTGAATGACACTCTCCTTCATAGGAAACCAATGGAAGAAAACCCCTTTACCTACCAAACCTAGGGCTTCCATGAATCTCGCAGATGCCTTCGTAGTTGGCTTCAATTGCACAAGGGAGTCCCTTCATTACCTCTACAATTCCTCACTTCCCTCCCCTCTCAGTGCCACTTCCTTTCCCAGAAAGTATCAAATTTGCATCTCGCTATGCTTAGGTATGGTCTTTCATTTTTTATCTACCTAAGCTTCACAATCCCAATGGAAACTAACTTCTGAGAGTATCCTCCTTGGAAACAATGCCTCCTCCTCTCAAATTGCTTTGTCTACCCCTTCTTCTTTGGAAGGTTCCCAATTTTCCTTTTTCTTATGTCAAATGCATTCGTGAGTCAACCCCAAAACAAGGTGGGTAATAGGTTGTACCTTTTTTTGGTGATATTTGGTTGTCCCAAACATTCCCCCATACCTCCATTAAGGTGTGCATTTGGTTTCTCGACTACCAGGCCTCCTTTCATTAACTAATTTCTAGAAAAAAGAGAAGAGAGAAAAATAAATCTAAATATGAATTTTTGAAATTATGCAAAATGGATCTTTGGTGAAGATTATCTTCTTGGTAGTTAAGGAAATCCCCCAACCCGCTCACCAGTTTCCACATGTGGTATCATGGCCGACACTAGATCTCCCAACCCCCTCCAATCATCTATTAAGTAAGTTTTTCATTAAACAAAATACATTTACATTGTTTGTTTGTTCTAGTGTTTAAGTCATAATTATAATTATAGATTGGGGGGGGGGGAAGGTGTTACAATCCCCTCCCCCTTAAAATAGCATTGTCCTTGATGTTTTATTGTCTGCATAAATAGCTTTACATAGTAAAAAAAATGGGTATGCCTTTTTCATGGAATCCTCTAGTTCCCATGTAACCTCATCCACTCCAAAGTGCTTACATTGTACCTTCAATTATGTGATGGCTCAGTTTTGAAGCAATGCCTCCTTCCTATCTAATATGTATTGAGGCTTGGGATATAATTCGCCTTCCAGTTCCACCTTAATCATAGTCCAATCATTAATGTGATAAGAATCATGAACATATTTCTTAAGTAAGGACACATGGAAGTAGATTATGTGCTTTAACAGTAGGAGGTAAAAAAATCATGTATGCCACTGGTCCCACTTTCTATTGGACTTCAAATTATCCATAGTAGCGGGGTGATAACTTAGCAAAAGTTCTTATTCTTAAGAAAATCCTCTTGGGCTTAACCCTGATGTAGACATGATCTCCCACTTTGAACTCTTTATGAGTTCTATTTCTATCAGTATAGCTCTTCTATCTATCATGTGCAAGTTTTAAGTTATGCTTAATTTTGGCCACTTCTTGTTCCATATCTTTTATCATGTCTAGCCCAAGTGTGATCCAATCCACTAGATTATCCCAATTGATTGGGATATTACATGTTTTTCCATATAAAGCCTCAAAGGGGATCATTCTCAATGACTCTTGGTAGTTGTTATCATAAGCAAAGTCCACGAGGGGTAAATAGTCTTCCCATTTCTTGGGATGGTGCATAGCATACATTCTTAACATGTCTTCTAGTACCTTGTTCACTCTCTTAGTTTTTTAGGTTGTTTGAGGGTTGTAAGCAGTGTTGAAATCCAACTGTGTCCCAAAACCTACAAACAAACCCTTCCAAAATTTCAAGGTAAAATTGGCATCTTGATCTGATATGATCCTCTTAAGCATGCCATGCAATCTGAAAATTTCTTTCATGAAAAATTTTACAATGTCAATTTCTTTGTAGTTGGATTTTACCGGGGTAAAATAAGATACCTTTCTCAACTTATCCACCACTACCATAATTGCATCACGTTTTTCAGTTATCCTTAGCAATCATGTGATGAAATCAATGGATATGAATTCCCACTTCCATTCTAGAATCTGTATTGGTTGCAGCAATCATGCTTGATTCCTATGCTCAACCTTGACCTATTGGCACTTTAGGCATTTTGCAATGTATTCTGCAATATCCTTATTCATCCTTGGCTAGTAATAAAATTTATTTACTGTTGTTATCATTTTCCGATAACCTGGGTGACATGCATAAGGTCTCTTATGGAATTCATTCATTATGAGGTCCTTTAGTTCAGTTGAAGTAGGTATATACAATCTTTTTTTGTATATCGACAATTCATCCTCCGTGATATGATATCCTTCACACCTATTCCCTCTTGTCTCTTGCTCTAAGTTTTCCTTTATTAAATTAAAGTGTTCATCGCCCTGTAGGGAATTTCTAATTCTATGTTTTATATCAGACTCACATACACTAGTTGTTGCTAGATGTATTGTTTGCATGCTCTAGCTGAGTGCATGTACCACTCGATTTTCTTTGCATTTAATGTGTCAGATATTAACATCAAATTCACTAATGAGGACCATCCCCCTGTCATGTTTGACATTTAAATGAGGCTAATCAAACAAATACTTCATCCCATTTTGATAATTCATCAATATAAATCTTCTTCCATACAAGTAGTGCCTCCACATATTCAAGGCATGCACAATAGTTGCAAGCTTCAGATCATGATAACATAGCATTTCTCATGCTCATTTAGTTTCCTAGATTCATAATTGATTACATTCTCTTCTTGCATGAGAACTCCATCGAGTCATTCCTTGCAAGCATCTGTACAAATCAAGAAATCTTTATATGTGTCTGCAATATTTAAGATGGGTACATTAGTTAGATGATGCTTTAGTTGCTAGAAGATTGCTTCACAGTTCATTGACACACAAATTCCACTCCCTTTCTTTGCAATGAGGTGATTGGATGGCCAATCTTTGAAAATACTTGGATAAAAATTATTGAATATTCAACCAATCCCATAAATGATCTCATCATTGATACATTCTTAGGGGTTATCCAATCCATGATTGCCTTAATATTCTCAGGGTCTATTGTAACTCCTTCCTCTGAAATCACATGACCTAAGTATTGGATTTGTCTCTGAAAGAAGTCTCTTTGTGTACTTAACATATAGCTAGTTTTCTCTCAACACTTGCAGTACTAACCCGAGGTGTTCCTTGTGCTCTTCCCTGGTCTTAAAATAAATCAAAATGTCATCAATAAAAACTAAGAAAAACTTGTTCAAGTACTTACTGAGAATATCGTTCATTAGGAAAATAAATTTGGTTGGTGCATTGGTAAGCCCAAAGGGCACCACCACAAACTAATAGTGCCCATACCTTGTCCTGAATGCAATTTTATAAATGTCCTCATCCTTGACCCTGACTTGATGATATCCATACCTTAATTATATCTTGGAGAATATTATGGCCCCTCTTAGTTTATTAAATAGGTCATCGATCCTGGGAAATGGATACTTGTTCTTGATGGTCATCTTGTTCAGTTTCCTATAATCGATACATAATATGAGGGTACCATCCTTCTTATTGACAAATAGTGTTAATGCTACGCACTAGAACACACTGGGTATGATATATCCCTTTTCTAACATTTATTTCATTAGTATTTTCAGCTCCACCAACTCGAGTGTGCTAATCCTATAAGGGAATCTTTGTTGATTAAGGTTGGTTGTCATTGATGTCAACCCTTGAAGAAATCCTCGTAGCACAAAGGTTGGGTAATGGGCCCAAGATTTTTTGATGTAAAGATGACTCATTATTGTCTTGTCATGGTTGATAATAAGTAGAAATGTATGAACTCCAAAGTGATCCCCTTA
>JASDQU010097018.1:19854-31821 GCA_032191745.1 Picea mariana | reverse complement strand
CATTTGAGAGATGTGAGTGGGATTCCGAGTGCTCGTTTCGTTGAAGCATTCTTTCGCCCATTTTGATCAAATTCGTGTCATTTTAGGGTTGATTATAGTTAACCCTGAATGAAGGTGATTTTTGAAAAGACAAATTCATCATTTCCAAAGATGAAATCATATTTGGATCCCCATTTGAGAGTTGTACACGTGGACCGTATTTCGAGAGAAGACGTGTAATTCTTGGGCCCCTTTTTCTCAAATTCGGGTCATTCTAGGCCCAAGTTTGACCAACCTCGAACGAAGGCTATTTGGAAGAAGTTGAATTATGGGTTTAAGAATATAAAATGATATTTTGATACCCATTTGAGAATATAAGTGGGTTGATTCTGGTTAAGAGCGAATAAAGGTGGATTTTGAAAAACAGAACACTTTCATTTGCAAATATGAATTCATGTTTGGATATCCATTTGAGAGTTGTACACGCGGTCTTGATTGCAAGGGAAGACGTGTAGTTCTTGGCCCCTTTTTTTCTCAAATTCGGGTCATTCTAGACCCAAGTTTGACAAGCTCCGAATGAAGGCTATTTGGAAGAAGTGTAATTATGGGTTTAAAAACATAAAACAATTTTTTGATACCCATTTGAGAGATGCAAGTGTGTTCGCGAGTGCTTGTAACGTTGAGGCATTATTTTGCCCATTTTGGTCAAATTCGTATCGTGTCAGGGTTGATTCTGGTTAACCCCGAATGAAGGTGATTTTTGAAAATCAAAATTCTTCATTTGCACATATGAAGAAATCATATTTGGATACCCATTTGAGAGTTGTACGCGTGGTCCTAATTGTGAGTGAAGACGTGTCATTCTTGGGCCCCCTTTTCTCAACTTTGGGTCATTTTAGGCCCAAGTTTGACCAGTCTAAATGAAGGCTAATTAGAAGAAATGGAATTATGGGTTTAAAAATATAAAATAATTTTTTGACACTTATTTGAGAGATGTAAGTGGGTTCCCGATATCTCATAACGTTGAGGCATTCTTTCGCCCATTTAGATCAAATTCGTATCGTTTTAGGGTTGATTCTTCTTAAACCTGAACAAAGTTGATTTTTTAAAAACAAAATTCTTCATTTGCAGATATGAAGGCATGTTCAGATACTCGTTTGAGAGCTGTAGACATGGTCTTGATTGAGAGCGAAGACATGTAGTTCTTGGGCCCATTTTTCTCAACTTCGGGTCATTATAGGCCCCGCCCCGAATGAAGGCTATTTTGAAGAAGTGGAATTATGGGTTTAAAAGTATCAAATATTTTTTTGATACCCATTTGAGAGATGAAAGTGGGTTCTCGAGCACTCGTAACAATCAGGAATTATTTTTCCCATTTCGATTAAATTCGTATCGTTTCAGGTTTGATTTTGGTTAACCTCGAATGAAGGTGATTTTTGAAAAGAAAAATTCTTCATTTGAAAATATAAAATCATATTTGGATACCCATTTGAGAGATGTGCACGTGGTCCTAATTGTGATTGAAGACGTGTAGTTCTTGGTCCCCTCTTTCTCAACTTCGGGTCATTCTAGACCCAAGTTTGACCAGCGTCGAATGAAGGTTATTTCGAAGAAGTGAAATCATGGGTTTGAAAATACAAATTAATATTTTGGTACCCATTTGAGAGGTGCAAGTGGGTTCCCGAGTGCCCATCGCGTTGAGACATTATTTGGCCCATTTCGATCAAATTCATATCGTTTTAGGGTTGATTATGGTTAACCCTGAATGAAGGTGATTTTTGAAAACCAAAATTCTTCAATTGCAAATATGAAATCATATTTGGATACCCATTTTAGAGTTGCACACGTGTTACCGATTGCGAGGGAAGACGTGTAGTTCTTGGGCCCCTTTTTCTCAACATTTGGGTAATTTTAGAAGAAATGGAATTATGGGTTTGAAGACACAAAATAATTTTTTGATACGTATTTGAGAGATGCAATTGGGCTCCCAAGTGTTCGTAACGTTGAGGCATTCTTTTTCCCATTTCGATCAAATTAGTATCGTTTTAGGGCCGATTATGGTTAACCCCGAATGAAGGTGATTTTTAAAAAGAGAAATTCTTCATTTGAAAATATGAATTGATGTTTGGATACCCATTTTAGATTCGTACACATGGTCCTAATTGCGAGCAAGGACGTGTAGTTATTGTGCTCCTTTTTCTCAATTTTGGGTCTTTTTAGGCCTAAGTTTGACCAGCCTAGAATGAAGGCTATTTGGAAGAAGTGGAATTATGAGTTTAAAAATATCAAATAATTTTTTGATACCAGTTTGAGAGATATAGGTGGGTTCCCGAGCTCTCAAAACGTTCAGGCATTCTTTGGCTCATTTCGATCAAATTCATATCGTTTTAGGGTTGATTCTGGTTAACCTCGAATGAAAGTAACTTTTGAAAAGAAAAATTCTTTATTTGCAAATAGGAAATCATATTTGGATACCCATTTGAGGGTTGTACACGTGGTCTTGATTGCGAAGGAAGACGTGTATTTCTTGGGCACGTTTTTTGTCAACTTCGGGTCATTATGGGCCCAAGTTCGACCAACTTCGAATGAAGGCTATTTGGAAGAAGTGGAATTATGGATTTAAAAACACAAAATAATTTTTCGATACCCATTTGAGAGACGCAAGTGGGTTCCGGAGCGCTCGTATCATTTAGACATTCTTTTGTCCATTTCGATCAAATTCGTATCTTTTCAGGGTCGATTCTGGTTAACCCCGAATGAAGGTGATTTTTGAAAAGAAAATTCTTCATTATCAAATATGAAATCGTATTTGGATACCCATTTGAGAGTTGTACTCATTGCGAGCGAAGACGTGTAGTTCTTGGGCCCTTTTTTCTAGACTTCGGATTATTTTAAGCCCAAGTTTGACCATCCCCGATTGAAGGTTATTTGGAAGAAGTGGAATTATAGGTTTAGACATGTAAAATAATTTTTTGATACTCATTTGAGAGATGCAAGTGGGTTCCTGAGCGCTCTTAACATTCAGGCATTTTTTTTACCATTTCGATCAAATTCATATTGCTTCAGGGTCGATTCTGGTTAACCCCGAATGAAGGTGATTTTTGAAAAGAAAAACTCTCCATTTGAAAATGTGAAATCGTATTTGGATACCCATTTGAGAGTTGTGCATGTGGTCCTGATTGCGAGCATAGATGTGTAGTTCCTGGGCCCCCTTTTCTCAACTTCGGGTCACTCTAGGCCCAAGTTTGACCAGCCACGAATGAGGGCTATTTAGAAGAAGTGGAATTATGGGTTTAAAAATATCAAATATTTTTTTGATACCCATTTTAGAGATGCAAGAGGATTCCCAAGCGCTCATAACGTTGAGACATTCTTTGGCCCATTTCGATCAAATTCGTATCGTTTTAGGGTTGATTCTGGTTAGCCCCGAACGAAGGTGATTTTTGAAAAACAAAAATCTTCATTTGAAAATATGAAATCATATTTGGATACCCATTTGAGACTTGTACAAGTGGTCATGATTGTGAGATAAGACGTGTAGTTCTTGGGCCCCTTTTTCTCAACTTTCGGTCATTCTAGGCCCAAGTTTGACTAGCCCCGAATGAAGGCTATTTTGAAGAAGTGGAATTATGGGTTTAAAAAAAAATACTTTTTCAATACCCATTTGAGAGATGCATGTGGGTTCCCGAGTGCTCGTAACGTTGAGGCATTCTTTTGCCTATTTAGATCAAATTCGTTTCGTTTTAGGGTTGATTCTGGTTAACCCCAAATGAAGGTGATTTTTAAAAAGAAAAATTCTTCATTTGCAAATATGAATTCATATTTGAATAACCATATGAGAGTTGTACACGTGGTTCTCATTGCGAGCGAAGACGTGTACTTCTTGGGCCCTTTTTTCTCAACTTCGGGTCATTCTAGCCCCAAGTTTGACCAGCCCCGAAAGAAGGCTATTTAGAAAAAGTGTAATTATGGGTTTAAAAATATAAAATAGTTTTTTGATACCCATTTGAGAGATGCGAGTGGGTTGCCGAGCGCTCGTTACGTTGAAGCATTCTTTGGCCCATTTTGATCAAATTCGTATCGTTTTAGGGTTGATTTTGGTTAAACCTGAATGAAGGTGATTTTTGAAAAGACAAATTCATCATTTCCAAAGATGAAATCATATTTGGATCCCCATTTGAGAGTTGTACACGTGGATCGTATTTCGGGAGAAGACGTGTAATTCTTGGGCCCCTTTTTCTCAAATTCGGGCCATTCTAGGCCCAAGTTTGACCAACCTCAAATGAAGGCTATTTGGAAGAAGTTGAATTATGGGTTTAAGAATATAAAATGATATTTTGATACCCATTTGAGAGATATAAGTGGGTTGATTCTGGTTAAGAGCGAATAAAGGTGATTTTTGAAAAACAGAACACTTTCATTTGCAAATATGAATTCATGTTTGGATATCCATTTGAGAGTTGTACACGCGGTCTTGATTGCAAGGGAAGACGTGTACATCTTGGCCCCTTTATTTCTCAAATTGGGTTCATTCTAGACCCAAGTTTCACAAGCTCCGAATGAAGGCTATTTGGAGGAAGTGGAATTATGGGTTTAAAAATACAAAACAATTTTTTGATACCCATTTGAGAGATGCAAGTGTGTTCACGAGTGCTTGTAACGTTGAGTCATTCTTTTGCCCATTTCGGTCAAATTCGTATCATGTCAGGGTTGATTCTGGTTAACCCTGAATGAAGGTGATTTTTGAAAATCAAAATTCTTCATTTTCACATATGAAGAAATCATATTTGGATACACATTTGAGAGTTGTACACGTGGTCCTAATTGTGAGCCAAGACGTGTCATTCTTGGGCCCCCTTTTCTAAACTTCGGGTCATTTTAGGCCCAAGTTTGACCAGTCCGAATGAAGGCTAATTCGAAGAAATGGATTTATGGGTTTAAAAATATAAAATAATTTTTTGACACCCATTTGAGAGATGCAAGTGGGTTTCCGATATCTCATAACGTTGACGCATTCTTTCGCCTATTTCGATCAAATTCGTATCGTTTTAGGGTTGATTCTTCTTAAACCTGAATAGAGTTGATTTTTTAAAAACAAAATTCTTCATTTGCAGATATGAAGGCATGTTTGGATACCAGTTTGAGAGCTGTAGACATGGTCTTGATTGCGAGCGAAGACGTGTAGCTCTTGGGCCCATTTTTCTCAACTTCGGGTCATTATAGGCCCCGCCCCGAACGAAGGCTATTTTGAAGAAGTGGAATTATGGGTTTAAAAGTATCAAATATTTTTTTGATACCCATTTGATAGATGCTAGTGGGTTCCCTATCGCTCGTAACGTTGAGGCATTCTTTGGCCCATTTCGATCAAATTCGTATCGTGTTAGGGTTGATTCTGGTTAACCCCGAATGAAGGTGATTTTTGAAAAGCAAAATTCTTCATTTTTAGATATGAAATCATATTTGGATACCCATTTGAGAGTTGTACACAAGGTCGTGATTGCGAGCAAAGACGTGTAGTTCTTGGGTCACTTTTTCTCAACCTCGGGTCATTCTAGGCCCAAGTTTGACCAGCCCCAAATGAAGGTTATTTGGAAGAAGTGGAATTATGGTCTTCAAAATACAAAATAATTATTTGATACATATTTGAGAGGTGAAAGTGGGTTCCCAAACACTCGTAACAATGAGGAATTATTTTTCCCATTTCGATCAAATTCGTATCATTTCAGGTTTGATTTTGGTTAACCCCGAATGAAGGTGATTTTTGAAAACCAAAATTCTTCATTTGAAAATATAAAATCATATTTGGATACACATTTGAGAGATGTGCACATGGTCCTAATTCTGAGCGAAGACGTGTAGTTCTTGGTCCCCTCTTTCTCAACTTTGGGTCATTCTAGGCCCAAGTTTGACCAACGTCGAATGAAGGTTATTTCGAAGAAGTCAAATCATGGGTTTGAAAATACAAATTAATATTATGATTCCCATTTGAGAGGTGCAAGTGGGTTCCCGAGCGCCCATAGCGTTGAGACATTATTTGGCCCATTTCGATCAAATTCGTATTGTTTTAGAGTTGATTATGGTTAACCCCGAATGAAGGTGATTTTTGAAAACCAAAATTCTTCAATTGCAAATATGAAATCATATTTGGATACCTATTTTAGAGTTGCACACGTGGTACTGATTGCGAGGGAAGACGTGTAGTTCTTGGGCCCCTTTTTCTCAGCTTTGGGTCATTTTAGAAGAAGTGGAATTATGGATTTGAAAACACAAAATAATTTTTTGATACCCATTTGAGAGATGCAATTGGGTTCCCGAGCGCTCGTAATGTTGAGGCATTCTTTTTCCCATTTCGATCGAATTCGTATCGTTTTAGGGCCGATTATGGTTAAACCCAAATGAAGGTGATTTTTAAAAAGAGAAATTCTTCATTTGAAAATATGAATTCATGTTTGGATACCCATTCTAGATTCGTACACGTGGTCCTATTTGCGAGCAAGGACGTGTAGTTATTGTGCTCCTTTTTCTCAATTTTGGGTCATTTTAGGCCCAAGTTTGACCAGCCTCGAATGAAGGCTATTTGGAAGAAGTGGAATTATGAGTTTAAAAATATAAAATAATTTTTTGATACCCGTTTGAGAGATATAGGTGGGTTCCCGAGCTCTCAAAACGTTCAGGCATTCTTTGGCTCATTTTGATCAAATTCGTATCGTTTTAGGGTTGATTCTGGTTAACCTCAAATGAAATTGACTTTTGAAAAGAAAAATTCTTCATTCGCAAATAGGAAATCATATCTGGATACCCATTTGAGAGTTGTACACATGGTCTTGATTGCGAGCGAAGACGTGTATTTCTTGGTCACGTTTTTTGTCAACCTCGGGTCATTATGGGCCCAAGTTCGACCAACCCCGAATGAAGGCTATTTGGAAGAAGTGGAATTAAGGGTTTAAAAACACAAAATAATTTTTCGATACCCATTTGAGAGATGCAAGTGGGTTCCTGAGCACTCGTATCATTTAGACATTCTTTTGTCCATTTCGATCAAWTTCGTATCTTTTCAGGGTCGATTCTGGTTAACCCCGAATGAAGGTGATTTTTGAAAATAAAATTCTTCGTTATCAAATATGAAATCGTATTTGGATACCCCTTTCAGAGTTGTACTCATTGCGAGCGAAGACGTGTAGTTCTTGTGCCCCTTTTTCTAGACTTCAGATTATTTTAAGCCCAAGTTTGACCATCCCCAATTGAAGGCTATTTGGAAGAAGTGGAATTATAGGTTTACACAGGTAAAATAATTTTTTGATACCCATTTGAGAGATGCAAGTGGGTACCTGAGCGCTCATAACATTCAAGCATTTTTTTTACCATTTCGATCAAATTCGTATTGCTTAAGGTTCGATTCTGGTTAACCCCGAATTAAGATGATTTTTGAAAAGAAAAACTCTCCATTTGCAAATATGAAATCGTATTTGGATACCCATTTGAGATTTGTGCACATGGTCCTGATTGTGAACGTAGATGTGTAGTTCCCGGGCCCCTTTTTCTCAACTTCGGGTCATTCTAGGCCCAAGTTTGACCAGCCCCGAATGAGGGCTATTTAGAAGAATTGGAATTATGGGTTTAAAAATATCAAATATTTTTTTGATACCCATTTTAGAGATGCAAGAGGGTTCCCGAGCGCTCGTAACGTTGAGACATTCTTTGGCCCATTTCGATCAAATTCGTATCATTTTAGGGTTGATTATGGTTAGCCCCGAACGAAGGTGATTTTTGAAAAAAAAAAATCTTCATTTCCAAATATGAAATCATATTTGGATACCCATTTGAGAGTTGTACACGTGGTCATGATTGTGAGCGAAGACATGTCGTTCTTGGGCCCCCTTTTCTAAACTTCGGGTCATTTTAGGCCCAAGTTTGACCAGTCTGAATGAAGGCTAATTAGAAGAAATGGAATTATGGGTTTAAAAATATAAAATAATTTTTTGACACCCATTTGAGAGATGCAAGTGGGTTCCCGATATCTCATAACGTTGAGGCATTCTTTCGCCTATTTCGATCAAATTCGTATCGTTTTAGGGTTGATTCTTCTTAAACCTGAACAGAGTTGATTTTTTAAAAACAAAATTCTTCATTTGTAGATATGAAGGCATGTTTGGATACCCGTTTGAGAGCTGTAGACATGGTCTTGATTGCGAGCGAAGACGTGTAGTTCTTGGGCCCATTTTTCTCAACTTCGGGTCATTATAGGCCCCGCCCTGAACGAAGGCTATTTTGAAGACGTGGAATTATGGGTTTAAAAGTATCAAATATTTTTTTGATACCCATTTGATACATGCAAGTGGGTTCTCTATCACTCGTAACGTTGAGGCATTCTTTGGCCCATTTCGATCAAATCGTATCGTGTTAGGGTTGATTCTGGTTAACCGTGAATGAAGGTGATTTTTGAAAAGCAAAATTCTTCATTTTCGGATATGAAATCATATTTGGATACCCATTTGAGAGTTGTACACATGGTCGTGATTGCGAGCGAAGATGTGTAGTTCTTCGGTCCCTTTTTCTCAACCTCGGGTCATTCTAGGCCCAAGTTTGACCAGCCCCGAATGAAGGTTATTTGGAAGAAGTGGAATTATGGTCTTAAAAATACAAAATAATTATTTAATACCCAATTGACAGATGTGCACGTGGTCCTAATTGTGAGCGAAGATGTGTAGCTCTTGGTCCCCTCTTTCTCAACTTCGGGTCATTCTAGGCCCAAGTTTGACCAGCGCTGAATGAAGGTTATTTCGAAGAAGTCAAATCATGGGTTTGAAAATACAAATTAATATTTTAATACCCATTTGAGAGGTGCAAGTGGGTTCCCAAGCGCCCATAGCGTTGAGACATTATTTGGCCCATTTCGATCAAATTCGTATTGTTTTAGGGTTGATTAGGGTTAACCCCGAATGAAGGTGATTTTTGAAAACCAAAATTCTTCAATTGAAAATATGAAATCATATTGCAAATATGAAATCATATTTGGATACCCATTTTAGATTTGCACACGTGGTACTGATTGCGAGGGAAGACGTGTAGTTCTTGGGCCCCTTTTTTTCAACTTTGGGTCATTTTAGAAGAAGTGGAATTATGGGTTTGAAAACACAAAATAATTTTTTGATACCCATTTGAGAGATGCAATTGGGTTCCCGAGCGCTCGTAACGTTGAGGAATTCTTTTTCCCATTTCGATCGATTTCGTATCGTTTTAGGGCCGATTATGGTTAAACCCGAATGAAGGTGATTTATAAAAAGAGAAATTCTTCATATGAAAATATGAATTCATGTTTGGATACCCATTTGAGATTCGTACACGTGGTCCTAATTGCGAGAAAGGACGTGTAGTTATTGTGCTCCTTTTTCTTAATTTTGGGTCATTTTAGGCCCAAGTTTGACCAGCCTCGAATATAAAATATAAAATAATTTTTTGATACCCGTTTGAGAGATATAGGTGGGTTCCCGAGCTCTCAAAACGTTCAGGCATTCTTTGGCTCATTTCGATCAAATTCGTATCGTTTTAGGGTTGATTCTGGTTAACCTAAAATGAAAGTGAATTTTGAAAAGAAAAATTCTTCATTCTCAAATAGGAAATCATATTTGGATACCCATTTGAGAGTTGTACACGTGGTCTTGATTGTGAGTGAAGAGGTGTATTTCTTCGGCACGTTTTTTGTCAACTTCTGGTCATTATGGGCCCAAGTTCGACCAACCCCGGATGAAGGCTATTTGGAAGAACTGGAATTATGGGTTTAAAAACACAAAATAATTTTTCGATACCCATTTGAGAGATGCAAGTGGGTTCCTGAGCGCTCGTAACATTCAGGCATTTTTTTTACCATTTCGATTAAATTCGTATTGCTTCAGGGTCGATTCTAGTTAACCCCGAATGAAGGTGATTTTTGAAAAGAAAAACTCTCCATTTGCAAATATGAAATCGTATTTGGATACCCATTTGAGATTTGTGCACATGGTCTTGATTGCGAGCGTAGATGTGTAGTTCCTGGACCCCTTTTTCTCAAATTCGGGTCATTCTAGGCCCAAGTTTGAACAGGCCCGAATGAGGGCTATTTATAAGAAGTGGAATTATGGGTTTAAAAATATCAAATATTTTTTTGATACCCATTTTAGAGATGCAAGAGGTTTCCCGAGCGCTCATAACATTGAGACATTCTTTGGCCCATTTCGATCAAATTCGTATCGTTTTAAGGTTGATTCTGGTTAGCCCCGAACGAAGGTGATCTTTGAAAAACAAAAATCTTCATTTGCAAATATGAAATCATATTTGGATACCCATTTGAGAGTTGTACACGTGGTCATGATTACGAGATAAGACGTGTAGTTCTTGGGCCCCTTTTTCTCAACTTTCGGTCATTCTAGGCCCAAGTTTGACTAGCCCCGAATGAAGGCTATTTGGAAGAAGTGGAATTATGGGTTTAAAAAAAAATACTTTTTCAATACCCATTTGAGAGATGCATGTGGGTTCCCGAGTGCTCGTAACGTTGAGGCATTCTTTTGCCTATTTCGATCAAATTCGTTTCGCTTTAGGGTTGATTCTAGTTAACCCCGAATGAAGGTGATTTTTAAAAAGAAAAATTCTTCATTTGCAAATATGAATTCATATTTGAATAACCATATGAGAGTTGTACACGTGGTTCTCATTGCGAGCGAAGACGTGTACTTCTTGGGCCCTTTTTTCTCAACTTCAGGTCATTCTAGGCCCAAGTTTGACCAACCTCGAACGAAGGCTATTTGGAAGAAGTTGAATTATGGGTTTAAGAATATAAAATGATATTTTGATACCCATTTGAGACATATAAGTGGGTTGATTCTTGTTAAGAGCAAATAAACGTGATTTTTGAAAAACAGAACACTTTCATTTGCAAATATGAATTCATGTTTGGATATCCATTTGAGAGTTGTACATGCGGTCTTGATTGCAAGCGAAGACGTGTAGTTCTTGGCCCCTTTTTTCTCAAATTTGGGTCATTCTAGACCCAAGTTTGACAAGCTCTGAATGAAGGCTATTTGGAAGAAGTGGAATTATGGGTTTAAAAATACAAAACAATTTTTTGATACCCATTTGAGAGATGCAAGTGTGTTCGCGAGCGCTTGTAACGTTGAGGCATTCTTTTGCCCATTTCGGTCAAATTCGTATCGTGCCAGGGTTGATTCTGGTTAACCCCGAATGAAGGTGATTTTTGAAAATCAAAATTCTTCATTTTCACATATGAAGAAATCATAGTTGGATACCCATTTGAGAGTTGTACACGTGGTCCTAATTGTGAGCGAAGACGTGTCGTTCTTGGGCCCCCTTTTCTCAACTTCGGGTCATTTTAGGGCCAAGTTTGACCAGTTCGAATGAAGGCTAATTAGAAGAAATGGAATTATGGGTTTAAAAATATAAAATAATTTTTTGACACCCATTTGAGAGATACAAGTGGGTTCCTGATATCTCATAACATTGAGACATTCTTTCGCCCATTTCGATCAAATTCGTATCATTTTAGGGTTGATTCTGCTTAAACCTGAACAGATTTGATTTTTTAAAAGAAAAATTCTTCATTTGCAGATATGAAGTCATGTTTGGATACCCATTTGAGAGTTGTATACATGGTCTTGATTGCGAGTGAATACGTGTAGTTCTTGGGCCCATTTTTCTCAACTTCGGGTCATTATAGGCCCCGCCCCGAACGAAGGCTATTTTGAAGAAGTGGAATTATGGGTTTAAAAGTATAAAATATTTTTTTGATACCCATTTGATAGATTCAAGTGGGTTCCCTATCGCTCGTAACGTTGAGGCATTCTTTGGCCCATTTCGATCAAATTTGTATCGTGTTAGGGTTGATTCTGGTTAACCCTGAATGAAGGTGATTTTTGAAAAGAAAAATTCTTCATTTTCAGATATGAAATCATATTTGGATACCCATTTGAGAGTTGTACACATGGTCGTGATTGCGAG
>JASDQU010097017.1:7382-21588 GCA_032191745.1 Picea mariana | reverse complement strand
ACCATTAAAGATTTAGGTTTTAAATAAAAACACTACAAAACAAATACTACAAAACCCTAGATCGTTATACCTATTTAGAGACAATCACTCATGGTATATTAGTAAATTATCACTAATCAAGATAAACTACCAATTCTAAAAACCTAAAAACCTTTAAAACAAAACCTTAGAAATCCTCTCGATTTATTAATTCTTCAAGCTCTAATGAAAATTAATATATAAAATATTATACTATTAGTACATTAATATAATTGAACTCCTTCTAAACCCTAAAAATTTAAATTATTTATATTTATTAATAAACCTTAATCATTTATATTACTCACTATTCAAACTTACGTTTAAAACTTAGTAATAATTAATTTGTTTTAATTAGCTTAGAATTAGGGTTACTTTAGCCGACCTAATTATCCCATTGACTGTCCTGCTTATACATTATTAATAACGAAGACCAGCCAGCTCTCTAAATTGACGATTAGTCCTGATGATGAATCCCGATCTGGATTCGAAACGTCGATGAAAAAATGACACCAACTGTGGATTCTCCGGCAAATGAACTTGAAATTATGGTTATTTTAAACTCTTTGTAGAGACACTAAATGATGATCACAATAATGTAAGGAAATAAACAATGGTACTTTCAACATCATTCACATATATGAGAAACACAGAGACAGATATTTCTCGAGGAAACCCATGCAGGGTAAAAACCTCTTTTTATTTATATGATAAGTAATGGTTACAATCTTTACAGTATCATACATATGAGCACCAAATCATAATGAGGTTACAACCTCAATTTTGCAAGCTGCAACTTGCTGAGAGTACTAACTCTCTATTTTCTCTAGCACCCACTAGAAGGAAGCACCAACTCCCTGGTTTCTCTAGCACAAAGTAGAAGGAAGCACCAACTCCCTGGTTTCTCTAGCACCAAGTAGAAGGAAGCACCAACTCCCTGTGTTCAAGCACCCACCTAAACCTTTGAGGACACCAGTCCTCCCTAGCTCCTCCCAACCACCCTGAAATATAAATCTTTGCTACTGAAATTTATTACAGTGATATGATGTTCAACAATGGCTTACCAGACTTATCATTGTTCTGCTGCATATCGTTGCTCTATCTGCCTCATTGCCTTTCTGCTCACATCACTTGCATTGTTTGTTCTTCCGCTTTTTATGCTCTGTGCGCCATGTCCATTCACTGCACAGTTCCTCTTTTGTGCTATTCAGCTATTGCACTCTCCTCCTTCTTCACACATGAATCACCTTCACCAACAACAACCACAACAAACTCCTACAGCAACAACAACCATCTCTTCTCTGTACCGTGTATTTATAGCTTTTGTACACCTTGTGCATGCAGTGTTCACAATGCCTCTGCATGCTGACTCCACACCATTATCCTCCACCTCTCGAGTGCTCTATCTGATCATCATCGTGACTCTTCAGCTTCTCTGGTGGTTTTCCCCACGTGTCCAGCATCACTGTATGTTATATTGAGATTCCTCAACCTCTCTGGCAGTTTGAGACTCTTCGTCTTCTCTGTGACAGTCGAACTCACCTTCTCTGTTTCAGTTACAGGCCTCAATGCTCATCAACTGTGAATCGCCTCAACGAACATCTTCATTCCTCTTAGAGACTCTTCACCTCCTCTGTCAGTCATCCCGAAGTGTCTTCGCATCCTCTGGTAGAAACCATCAATGGTTTCTAGCAGTTTCACTGTGTCGTGCAACAATAGCCCTCAGATCTCCTTCAGGTTAATCTATGCCGTTGGATGAGATTTATTAATATTGCCTTTAAATCGGGTTTTGGCATTTCGGCATTCTTGCTGCATTGTGTTCTTGCCTCTCCAAGTCGCGATCCCCGAAACTCCGATATGGAGTTACATCAACGGTCCAGATCTAAGCTTGATTTAACGACTGTGATTGAATCGCCATATCGTATATCACAATTTCAGCATTGTTGTTGCCTTGTTTTCTATTCCTCTTGATGTCGCGATCCGCGAAACTCCGATATGGAGTTATGTCAACGGTCCAAATCTGATCTCTATTCAACGGCTACAATTAAATCGCGATTTCAACATCCTTGATGTCCAGTGTTTTTGTCACTTCAAAGTTTCGATCCCCGACACTCCATAAAGAAATCAGATCAACGGTCCAGGTCACTTCTTAACTTAACGGCTACGATTAAATCGTGAATTCGCATATCGTGAAATCGGGGTTCCTGATGTCAATAATCTTTGTCATGTCCAACTCTCGATCCCTGATGCCTCTCCATTGACTGGAATCAATGATTCAGATGTGATCTTGATTTGACGGCTTAGATTGCACCAGGATTTTTTATATCGAGAAATCGGGATTTCTGTTGCATTGTTTCTTTGACATTTCCAACACGCGATCCTCGAAACTCCGACGTGGTGTCCATTTGTTGACATCACATGTGGATTGACACATGTTGAATACTGCCACGTGTCACTCTGATTCGTGACTTACATGTGCCTGAAATGTTGAATCAGTCTGACACTTGTCATTACCTGATTGTGCCACGTGTCCCTAGCTGACGTGAGTCGAGTCGACGGTCTAGATCACATCTTGATCTGACGGTTTAGGTTTAGTCAAGATTTCGCACATTGCGCTTTCGAGATTCTTGATGTCAATATTCTTTGACATCTCCAACTCTTGATCCTCGAAACTCCAACAGGGAGTCGGATCAACGGTCCACATAATACCCTAAGATGGACGGTCCTCCTGCTTCCGGGATTTGTGAGCCCTCCGGCTTAGCTTGTGGTCCACGTAACCTCCCCCTATATGACCGCAGCCAAACCTTCTCATTGAGGTTTCAGACTTTACAATGTCGAAACATGTATGTCCTCAGGATTCACTATCCCTCGAATGCCGACGCGCTCTTTACGCACTAGCTCTCCTGGCTAGGCTCCTGGCCCATTTGACTGTTATCCCCATGACCGCAGTCTTACGACTCGTCGGGGTTTCGAGCTTTTCAATGCCGCAATGTATTGGCTCACAGGATTCCCGATATGTGAAGCCCCGATGAGTCAACCCTCCTTTCGGGATTTCACCTTGGCTTTTCCTGATGGTAAACCTCGTGCTGCTCCTATCCGATCTGACGGATGACATGATTTCTGAATGAGATCCAACGACTCTCGATCTTTTTCTTCCTTCTCCTCTGTGAACTCCTGTATCTTGAGCTTTGCTGCGTGTGTTCTCCTCAACGTTGTTCCTCCTGAGTTTTCACTTCCGAATCCCCAAGGGATTTTATCCTTCTTATCCTGACATCTTCACTGTTGTACTTGCCATCAATGACAAGCATACGCTACCTGTTAAACATTTGCCAACACATTATGCATCCTTGGCTCTTACTGCACCCACATGTCTGAACATCCCCTAGCCACATCACCTCACTTACATGGCTTGGATGAAATCCTCTCAGAAACTTTCTTTTTCTTGTGGATACTAGCCCAATAGGACGTCTTGTCTTTTCCTCCAATCTTGTATTGCAGGTTTTTGTAATGTCTTTGAGCTACTGACTGATATATTAGGGTTTTTATGCATATGTTTAATAATATTGATGATGAAATGTGATTGACATTGCTATGATCCCTGTGACTAATGAGCCCATGGAGGGCATAGCTTTTGATGTGCAAGACCATGCCTAACAAACATGTACCATTTGGACCGGTACACATGGGGAGATGATTAGTTCAGACCTCCATGGGGCTGAAGAGCCCACCAGATGGATGTTGAGACCCCATCAGGGGGCAGAGATAGGATGGTGGTTGATCAGGGTTTTTCACCAGAGAATAAGAGGACGTTCCATCAGAGGCACTCTGGCAGAGCCCGACCTAGGGGGATTGACCCGCTTCCAGTGAAACGTTTTCCCTGGATGGCCCAAGACGTTACCTATGATCTCATGACATCATATTGAGCATGTAGTAGTTTGACAAGGCAGTTGACATGTGTGGCATGATGGAGAGGCCCAAATAAGGCTAACGTTTTGCTCTTTATTGCTACATTTGACCTAAAAAGGGGCTAACGTCTCCCTTAGAAGGGGTGACGTCTCACTTTTTTCTCGATTAGGGTTTTAAAATGAACATTTAATGTAAAACAATATTATTTTGGTATTTTGGTCTTGTCGACCTTTTTATGACCTAAGAGTTAAATTAGGTCATTGATACAGTATAAATTGAGGATTTTCACTCTCATTTTATGAGTAATTATCACTCACTCATTAGTGAGGTCTGATTTTAGCACCCTATTGGGGTTTTTGGCTGAACTAAGTGATGTGCACTTGTTGAAGGAAGAGATTATTTGGCATTTATGGTGTTTCTCTTGAAGGAAGGCGTTATAACTAGGGTTTGCATGGTTATTTCTTCATGACTTGTAAGTATTTTTCTGCAAAAATTCTTGATTGAATTTTTGTAGTTTGATTTCTTGCATCTATTTATAAATATTGTTGAATCAAAACCCTAGGGGACAAACACACAAGTAGGTCGTTGTCTCTTGTCCCCTGATAGAGAAGCCTTAAGCCATTGGAGAGGAAAAAGAGAGCCTAGCCATAGCTACACTCTTTTTTCTTTCTCCCTTATGCTAGCCGTACCCTTTTGAGCCAAGAAGAGTGAGACGTCCCTAGCCTAGGCTCACTACATCAGGTTCGTACTATTTGAGGGTTCGATGATAGGCCTTGCTCTAGCAACACCTCCCTCAGCAAAACCTCTTGTCTTGGTCTATTTTTCCTGTTTTTGGGCTAGCCGTTTGTCGGGAAGGAGGAGAGAGCACAAAGCCTTGCTTTTGCAACACCGGAGTGAGCCTTTCTCCCTTAGGGTTTTTCTTTTAAGGCCCTGCTCTAACAACACCTTGAAACTTTTCCCTCCAGTCCTTTAAAATCTCTTTCCCTTCAACTCTTGCATCCATCATTTTTTGACTCCTTTAACCCTAAGGCATTGATCTCTAGCCTCCAACATTGAAGTGAAATCAAATCCAAACACTCTCAAACTTCTTTTAAACTGAAACCGTAACTACACTAAACCTAACCTACTAACCCTAAGTTGTTGACGTCATCATTGAATATTTCATCTTTATTGCAACAACGTTTTGACTTTTGAGTAATTGAATGGTAGTTGAAGGCATTANATTGAGTTAAGAAGTTATTTGTTATATTGAATGTCGTATCATTCAAGTATTTATTGATGAAGTGATATTAATGCCATTGCTATTTTGTAAACATTGACTTCTTCAACATTTAGCTTTCAAATTTCTCATATTGAATATCAAATAGTCATTGATTTATATGAAGTATTAACCAAGATTGCACGTATCAGTTTCCTTGTTGTATTGTCTCAAGCAGGTGCTTCTCTTTTCTTTGGTTATACTCTATTATTTGTTGTTTATCCAGGACTATCTGATTGGCGATAATCTGTAAGGGGGAAATTTGTATTTGTACTATTAGCCTTTGCCCTTTCAAAACCCAACTCCCCTGGGCCTAGACTCCCTAAATAGAAAGAGCCTCCCCATTGTGGTGACATTGGGTGGGGAAGGTTCCTATTTCACCAGTTTGACCTACTATTCTTTAGCCTTTCTTGCATCTACAAACTGTGCGATAACAAAAACAATAGGCTAGGGTTAAGTACCTCAGAGATGAAAAGGATTAATTTCTACCAGAATGAATTGTAATTTGCTATGGTTGATCTGGTGTTGGAATCATTATTTTTAATAGATAACAGACAAAAGTGAGATCTCAACAAGAGAAATGATTTGATATTGGTCATTTGATGGTTCACTGCAGTTCGAGTTAATAGCAAAGAAATCTAGATGGCCAAAATAGAGAAGACAAACTTGAAGAAAGATAGGCATATTCAAGGCATGCGCTCTTCTTCTTTGTTATGATGGCTGAAATTGCTAAGCATGGTAGAAAGGAATATGTTCTTATATGCCTTTCTAATCTCGGTGGATACTCATGATGTTTGCTAGTAGATTAGTTAAGGGTATTGCATATTCCTGATGTGTTTTCTAGAAATTGTGATCAGAACCTAGCACTAAACCCTCAGTACCTGAGTTTATGATATATATTATTTGATTTTTGTTTGAGCACTACAATGGGTAAGAATATTGGATACATCTATTTAAAAAACCAATGGAGGGAAATTACAAGTTTATATACTTTCAAAAGTAGAGACGAACATCACAATAGTGAAGGTATTAAAAGCCTATATCTCTACATCAGACCTATTAGTTGTTGTATTTAGGGTCCGGTATACATATTTACAAAGTCAATACATTGGAATGAAACTGATGACCATGATATGAAACCCCAAATCAAGGCCATTATGTCCTTTCATCCAGGATGAAACTTTATTGTGCTAACCTGACATAATTGCAACTGCCACTCGCTTTTCTTGAGTCCATAAAGAGTTATTTTTTCAATGTCGTCTATAGCACTGAGATATGTGCACGTTTCCTTCTTTCTTACATTAAAACCCCATATTACTTCAATGTCGCCGAGGTGCATTCTGCACATGTTGAGAACTTTCTTTCCAATTTTCAATGGAATGCCAATAAAATAACTCAAATAGCTCTTGATAACGATGAGGGCAACAAGTTTGTGTTGCATGTAAGAAAATGTGTATGTGTACATCATCAACATGTGTTGGCTTTGATGGGAATTTGGTGTCTAGTACACCGACTCCCAATCTTATTCGGTTGCATGAATCTAGTCCAGTCAGGAGACAAGAAAACACTCAAGCTTGTAGTGTAATAATTCCAATAAGATGAAGTTAGTAGCTTGTCACCATTTAGATTGAGAAATAGTTTAATAAGGGGATGAACTTTTTTTAGGTTTTCAACTATAATTTGGTTTTCAGATTTTTTCCAATCCACAAGATTTGGGTATGGATATTGGGTGAGAGGTGTAAAACTAATAGATCTTCCAAGTGAATTTATAATTACCTAAAATACTTAGATCTTTTAAAATAATGATGAAAGATTAACTTTTATTATTAAGAAAAAACTCATTTATCTTTTAAATTATGTAAATATATTTTTCAGTCCACGCAAGTTCGGTGTGAATCTTTTAAGTGAATTATCATTTAAAAAAATTAAGTCAAAACAATTATAAAAATATCTACTTTAATTTTGAGAATTTAAAAAATATTCATTTTTCTACTTTCAGCTTGCTAACAAAGAATTGGAACTATGGATACTTTCAACTTGATAACAGAGAATTGGGCGGCAATATTTCAAATACGGAGTCAGATGAATTTAGAAGAAGTTGGAATGGGACTAGAATATAAGGCGTCAACCACAACACATCATCCAACCCATCTATGCTTTCTCCCCAGTGCTGAAGAGAGGGTACTTAGCTTCCACCAACCGTTGGGGACATGCATTTGGATATGCAACTAAGTTACGAGGGATTGGAGAATCTCACATTGGAATATGAATAGACGCTTGGTAAAGCACTTATTCCTGTTACTACCTTGACCTTCTTTATTCCTATATCCATCGTTCCTTCCATTTAATTAGTTGCAGGAAAATATGTATCTTTAGTTAAATAATTAATTGTTGTTCCTGTTCTCTTGAATGTTGCTCCATAGGAACGACCTCTCCCTGATGGAGCCAAGAACCACCCCATAAGCATTGTCATTGTGGAACATAAGGTTTAGTTAGGGTTACTACAAGGTCTAGTGTTTCTCCTTATGCCAAAGGGAATCTTACACATGCACAGCTGAGTACTATCTTGGAACTCGTTGGCAATTTCAATCTGGGTATGTGTTTTGAAAGTGGGTACTGTCTTGGAACTCGTTGGCAGTTTCAACCTGGGTATTTAATTTGTAAATAACATGACTTAAAGCAATTGGATATGTGGAAATCAGGTGGATATACAAAAAAAAAATTAAAATTTGTTTATATATATGTGACAATAATAGTCATTCCAATTCAAATATAAAACCCTCTTGATTTTTGTTGATGCCATCAATAGTTTTATGTCAGGACCAAGGATTTAGGTTGATTGAGGTTTATGGTTTATTTCTACTATGAGCTAAAAATGAGAGGAATGACGACCGCTCAAGCATTGCACATTGAATATATAGTTGATTGTGTAGCCCAACAAAGTGAGAAGCTCATCTTGTTAAGAAAGAATAGTGTAGTAAACGTAAGTAAAAATCAATCTGCTAATGTAATGTCTTAAGAATAGTGTATTAAACGTAAGTTAAAATCAATCTTCTATTGTAATGTCTTCGACACTTGTTTTCTAACTAGAGAAGGAACATAAGAGAAATAAGAGATTCGAATTGAACTTGTCCACATATGCCTTGTCCATATTCCTATGTATGTACTCCAAATATATTGATTTGTAGCTCAGTAAATCCAGAATCTCAAATTGTATTTGAAAATGTTATAAACAATTTGCTAATGAAATGTTTTCAATATTGTCCTTGTAACCGTAGAAGTCGTAGAAGGAGAAAAGTAGTCTACAGCCCTATTATGTAACAACTTCAACACCGAAGACTCAAAATGGATTAGAGAAAATAAAAGAATGAAACCTTGGAACTAGCAGGTGATTGTTTTTTTGGCATCATTCATACTTCCTTTTCCACTAAGTGGTTGCTCCAATTAGATAGTAGCGAAGTAGCAGTGTGTTCGAATTCAGATACAGAGGGCCATTAAAAAGTTTTGGAAACGAAAATTAACCAATAAATAGTCCTTTCATGTGATATTTAAATGTATGCATATTGAATTTATTAACAAATTATTTGGAAAACAAGCATCATTTACAAACAAATTATTGCAGAGGGAACACAGATTTGTTATGCACAAATTTCTAACTTGGTAGGTAGATTTTACTGACAAATTGGATCGGGGATCGAATTGCAATTTCGATTTAGGTTCTATACTAAAAATGACATTAGATGGAGTTCCGAAGCGATTCAACTACTATTTTGCAGATGCAGGAGGGGTCGTATTTAGTGCTCTTTTTGGTTTATTCATGCCTTCTCTTTCTTTAACATGGGCATCAAAAGTCACATTAGCAAAGTTTTCAAAATTTGCAGCTTTGCTTCTGGTTCTTGCATGGTTCTTGCCACTTTCAATGCAATTAAGTTCAACCTTGGGGCATAACGGTTTCCACAGAAGTGATGCTACTTAATTTGATTTTAAAATATATATTTTTTATAAAATAAATAACATTCCTACTTGCAAATAGGTAAATATAAAGTTAACCAGTAAACAGTAAATAGGAAGCAATAGGAAAGTAAATCAGTAAATAGGAAGCAATAGGAAAGTAAATTAGTAAATAAGAAGCAATAGGAAAGTAAATCGGTAAATAGGAATCAATACTCAAATATGAAGTGTCAAGCTTGACAATATGCGACTTGTCAAGCTTGAATATGGGAGGGTTGACGAGCTGTCCTATTGGGCAGATCTTTCCCTAGGTCAAGGAAAGTTTCCAAGAGATCCCTCTCTAAGCCATGTAAAGTGGGTGAGGTGGTTGGGGTCAAGACTCAATGGGAATATGGCTCATGAAATACAAGAGGTCGTAGTGTCTCATTCATGGGTGCCTTTGTAGAGGGTGTGTGGTACCTTCATCCAAATGCATTTTTTCCAAGACCATTATTTTCCCTTCTTTTATTCTTTCATAATTTTAAGGAAAGGTTGAAGGCCACTGCCCTAGTGTGGTGTCCAAATAATGGCAATGTCACCCACAAACACCTAGTGAAAATGATAAGGTTGGTTCGTGATGAGACCCCCTTTCTCTCAGCCATGCAACTGAGGGCCATTATCCTGGTTTGGTGACCAAATGGGTAATTTCATACCACTAGATATTCATGGACGTGATAGGTCAGCTCGTGGTGAGACCTCATATCATTCAACTAACCTTTTAATCATTTTAAATCATATTGCATTGTGGATTCCCCTTTACTCAAAGATAAGTGTTTCATTTATTTCTTGGGTGATCCCTGGGAGAAGCATATAGAAGGTTCATACATAGGATTTTATCTTTTACCCAACATCAATCCCTCTGGTCCTTCAAGCCCTTCTTCCCATAGAATGAGGGACAACCCATTCTTGGTTCAATACACCCTAAAATCCCAATAGATAAGGAAAAGGGGTGGAATAGTGATGGAAAGTGGTAAGTATGGTTGGGAACGGTACAATGGATATTCAAGGGAGTTCCTAGTAGCAAACCCATCCCCAAGGAAGACCACTTACTAGGGAATAATCTCAACCGCCAAGGTGAAGCAAGGCAACAAGGAAAAAGGCATAATTTACAAGAATATATCATGAAATCTAGAGAAATATAAGATATAACATACTCAAATAGATTAAATATTGAATTTTTTCTTACCATAATACTGACGTGTACCTAATGGAGCAAGGCCCACAACCATCTGGAAGCCAACTAATGTGGTGGATTCCATCTGGAAATCTACGACCATATGTGGTGGTGAGGAGGGTCTCCATTTGTGAAAAAGGATATTATTGGTCATGTAGTCTCTTGGCACTCCATATCTGCAACGTGAGGGTCTCGAGACATAATCTCCTTAGTTATCCACAAAATGAGGATAACATCTGAATCCTACTAGGGAACATGTGCTTGTTGTAGAGTGCATGAGAATTGTAGCATCTCCTGGTAGACATGTGCCTGCCAAAAACTTAGACAAAGGGATCAAAGCATCTAGGGTGGTGATATCACCCTTCATCCATATATATACCCAAAATTGAATACTAATCCAAAAAAGAAAAAATTTGACATTTTTCAAAAAATTCTAAGCTAAGCATGAAATCAATATGCAAGTAGAGAAAAATGAAAATGAGATGCATATAAACTAGTATGATCAATCAAGATGAAAATGCAAGGGAAAGCAAGATGACTTACCTACTTACCTGTGGCATGGGCCCTGAGGAAGTCATGTGACCTGGACGTACGGTTGGAGGAGAGATCTTTCCACTGGTAATGGCATCTTCCTCATGTCTAATGTTTCCATATAGTACCTTTCTTTATCAGACTTATTCTTGATGATGTAAGGGCCAAGCAATGAGTTCTTGTCTTTCTGGTCATATCTAGGATTTCCCTTTCTTTTTTCCTACATGAACGCAAGAATTCCTTCATTGAAATTGATGCAAGGTGTATTCTCATCGTATGGAGGCTTTGTGTGGACTGTCTCTTTGACGATTTCTTCATGTTTCTCATCTTCTTCCTGCATAATATGGATAGACCCCAACTCCTTCCCATGGTATTTTGTAGTCTTCTTCTTATCTGTCCATGGGAGAAACATCTCTATGTAATCTTCTTGTATGGAAGGTAACTCGGATGGATCATACTCAAAAACCTATGGAGGCATATCATAGTATCATTCACTGACATAATTGGGGCCTCTCAGATCCATCACATGTGTATATTTATTTTCATTATTATGTAAGATCTCATACGTTCCATCGCCCATGTGAATATATGCATGTGTAAGGTTCATGTTAAGAAAACCCCCAAGGGATGAGGACCAAGTCCTCAACAAGAGCATCCCCTAGGCATCTAGAACATTGATCACCAATATCTCCATGAGGATGCTGATATGTGGAAAGTCGATCATAAATACCTCAACATCTTCACACACCCCCAAGACCTCGACCCTCCATGAATCAATACCACAAAAATTTCCATAAGGTTGGGTTTTCTTCAAGCCAAGTTGTTTCATTACCTTCAATGACATGACATTTGTTGAGGCCCCTAAATCAAGCATGCAATTGTTCAAGAAGAGGCCATTCATGCCTAATGAAAGATAGAAAGGAGGGTTCTTGTCCCTTGGCCGATCGAGGTACACAGTGTTTAAGATGATGGGAGGATCTTCCTTCTTGGTTGGCACATGCAAGACTTTCAAAACTTCCCTTTTTATAGAAGGGATATTACAAATCTTTATCACTAGGACCGTCATATTCAGTTTTCTGAACATGCTTGCAACATCTATATTTAACTAAATATCATCTGTAGGAGTTGGCTTAAGAAGAAACTCGCATACCAGAGGTGGAGGTGGTGGAGCTACTTTCTCTGGTGATGGAAGAGGAGTATCCAGTTGTGACAGAGGGGCTAAAGCTTTGTTTCTTATTATCATCTGTCAATTTATTTAGGGTTCGGAGTCTCCCCTCCATTTCTCCTCTTCTTCTGGATTCATTGATATACTCTTAGGTAACTTGTTCCTCTTCGAAAGTGAAAATCATATCAATGAATTTCATATTATCGAGAGAATCTTCATCTTCCTATTCCCTTTGGGGTTCTTGGCACGGGAGACACCAAGCTTCTACATCAATTTTCCCAACATGTTTCAAGGTATCTAAGAATTTTTCCTCTTGTTGAGGTCTTGGTTTCCCACCCGTGGCATCTCTCTATCTGGAAAACTGTGGTCTGGGAGGAGATTTATTTCTTTCCACTATAGTCATACGGCTCATAAATTGATTTTTCACCTGAATAAGATGAGTATTCATTTGGTCTATCTTTTGAGTTAAGAGAGCAATCGGATCAAGAGCATAATTGTTGGAAACTTTAGTCTTTGCTTTTGCTTTGACACGAGGGTAGTGAAAAGGTTCCACCCTTGAATCAAGGAGAATCTCTTCGATGTCATCATTGTACTCTTTGGCTAATGCCAATGATGTGGGCTTTTTGTCTTTGAGAATGAATCAAAATTTCCCTTCAAAAGCATTCATGTAAAGGAGACGAATTAATGATGTTGTAGGATGTAAATCTGTTGGAATTTGATTGTAGAACCTATCAAACCTAGAATTGAACTCCTTTACCACCTCATTCTTCTTTTCTTTATCTGATTAAACCGAGCCCTAAGTGTCTGACCATATTCTTTTGTTGACCATTTATTCTTGAAGGAGTTGGAAAAATATTCATAAGATGTGAGATGATTGTGAGGGAGTCCTTATTAGGCTCCAATCTACTGATGTAAATTTGAGTGCAAATGATTGTCAATCCGGTGTTTGTAAGACTTAGAGGCACATCCAAAATGTATGGATTTAGAGATAACTTTTATTCTTTAATGGGAATAAACCAAAACCTATTCTAAGAGCTGAATATAGAAGAGATGCTAAGCTTCTATTCAGAAGTCCTATTCATAGATCTCATAACAATAATCAACAAATGTTTTCCTAAGCAGTAAGCATTCAAAAAGATATTCGAACTAGTTCTAAGGCTTATCAATGCTAGAAAGACAAAAATATTATTCAAGATATGCATTCATTGTCTTCTTTCATTCATTAGAAATTATCATCAATTCTTATTAAATCAAAAGTACCGAAAGCGTAAATAACTCAAAAAGCATTCATGATTATCCTAATGCTTGAAAGCACACCACACATTGAATTCTTATTCAAGAAATCATTCACAACATGAGTAAGGATTTGAAACATTAAGCATATTACTTAACTATGGAATTCATCTAACTACAACAAAGATATGAATAAAACTCATCTACAACAAGATCTGATCTAAAACATGTATCAAAGATTACTTGAAAAGAACATAATGGAAGAGTGTACTAGTTTGGCAAAGGGGGCCCTCCAATGCTTCACTTGTACACTTGAGTTGTCTCAGCTAAGAAGGAGATTTCAACAACATTTACATCATCATATCATAAACATTATCAAGAACAAAAATGCAGAACTGATCTCAAGATTGCAAATTCCAAAGTTTCTTCATTCACATCCAACGGTGTCATACTAGTCTATGCTTTAGAGTATTTATACAAGAGTTTTGAAACTAATAATGCTAATAAATCTCCTAAATCTCATGATCAAATCCAAAATATATGCTAGGAAGGTCGAATACCCCCTTCAAATCCATAAAATATGAACAAATCCCGAGAAAATCTAAAACTGTCCATGATTTTAGGCTAAAACAGGGTATTTTCTGCTGAAGTGGCCCTGTTTGACCAACATTGACCAAACACCTTGAAGGCTCAGATATTGAAGATGACGCTTGAGTAACTCTAGATGCTTCTGTATAAAAGACTAATCTTCCCAAGTGGAATCTTCAGCCGGTAGTTTCCTCCATTTAATGAGATACTCGGAAATGGATCTATTCCTCAACTGGCGAATTCTTGTGTCAATGATGGCTTCAGGCTCCAATATGATTTTTCCTTCCTCATCAAGTTCTGGAAATATAGTTTGAACTGGGATCTTTTCACCTATAACCTTCTA
>JASDQU010097013.1:8857-21563 GCA_032191745.1 Picea mariana | reverse complement strand
TGTACATATAGATAAAGGCGTGAGAGAAAGAAAAGTTAACATCTTAGAAACCACTCCAATAACCTATATATATATTATCCACTTGCTACTCAATAATGTAAAAATAATGTAGTTGAAAATTCAAATTGTATAATGGAAAACATCCATCTTTAGACTTAGGTCACATTATTATTAAAAAAGTTGGGTTGTTTATTCAGTGTAAAATAAACATTAGAATTTTGTAAACCGTAGATGCTGATTGGAGGTTAAAGTAAACCAAGTTATCCACAACACTAACTTTGGGAAGAGACACATGCCTCTTGGGCCACTAGTCGCCAATTCTTACGGCTTTCAATCTCGCCCAACCGGCTTTGTGGAAACCCTAGATGGTATTACGCAGAGCAATCAACAAACGCCAATATAAATTAAGCAAGACGAATATTTCATTTCGGCTGACGATTCAAGCGGAATCTTTCATGGCGTTTGATATATCTAGAGTCAATATTATATCTGTATAGCATATCTTGAAAATAGCATATAATATTGAAATGAGCTGTTCAGCATTGAAGTTGTTTTAAAAAAAATCAAAACAGATTTAAAAGTGAAGAAAGATAGATAAACGGTCAACCATTTCACATGATACTCGTCAAATTGGCATATAATTTTTTCATTTTTTAAATCGATAGAGCTGGAACAACTTGATCCACCGACCTATTCGAGAAACTACCAATAATTCGTATGGACTAAACTACCAGATTTAACCAATCAATCTGCACCTGCAAACCTAATTTAAAATGCAAATCTGTTTATCACTGACTTCATTTTCTACAAAACTGTGGCCATTTGCAGTGGAAAAAAGAAGAATAATAAGTACACAATATCAATACACGTTTGCGATATTTCCCGAGATCGGAATGATTGAACAGAGCGAAAGATATCTACACATCCATCCCTTGTTATTCAATTTAACAAGAAACTACCGTATTTATAGAATTGGTCCTGCTATTCATTTCTATTGCTCCCTCAAATCTCAGAACCCTAAATACTGTTCCAACTGAACACGTATTGTGACATCCAAATCTCAGCAACCAAAATCCCATAAACAGATGGACACGCAGCAGATGAGATATAAGAAAAGCAACATCTTACGGATAAAGCAAAGCCTCAGCGTCCTACTCATGAAGAATGCAATTTGTTTTTTATATTATCATCCTGAATTTCATCCTTATCGTCGCTGAAGAATATGATATGTCCGACTTCTCACATGGGGATGGAGTGTTGGGTGTTGAGAGGGACATGAAGGGGGATGTAACCGATGACAGCCTTTAGCTGGTTCCAGGAAAGATCGGAGCGTGAAGGGTGGAGGGGAACGAACACACATGCCCCACGTGATCAATCATATTGAAATAGTCACATTGAATTCCGTTTTAAGTCCAAAGTTTTATCACATTGAATTCCGTTTTAAGTCCAAAGTTTTATCAAGTATTTAACCATGTTGAAATAGTCAGATTGAAGTCCGTTTTCACTGCAAAGTCTTATCAAGTATTTAACCATGTTTGGCTTAGGGGAGGAGCATTCCCTATCTGACCTTTCTACAGAATGTCATTGCAGAAAATTGAGCTCAGGGCTCATCAAAATCCACTTCCAACCTGACAGACTGAAAGATAATCACACCGAGCTTCTGGGTTTCGTTCCTTCTGAGTTCTAGATCATGACTTCTGAAGAATTTCTGAAAAGAAGAAGAAGAGTTGGGTTATCGCAGTGCTGGTAACATTTTGTGAAGAAGCCAGAGAATTTAGAACGGGTGCAATCTCAGTGGCCTCATATAGAAATTTGAGGGCGGGATCATTGGTATTTTGAAGAAAAACACTGCATAAAGCTCTTGGGTGGCCATGGATGGGAGTACTTTTATACTGGGCAGACCCAAAACTATGGACAACTATGATATATACAAGCTCTTTGGGTTTGAACAATCCAGAAGAATTGAGAGTTCCGAGACGGAAGAAGAGTTTAATGAGGAGGATATATGGGGTTCTGCTGTTGATGCAGAGTCCGAGCGGGCTGATTCTCGGGAGAATGGATGTAACGGTGTGGAAGACTGCATAGCGGGAAAGGAGGGGAGAAGGAAAATTGCTAAATTTCATGAACAGAATAATAAGAGGAGAAATAGGTCTTCTGCCCCTGTGAATATCCCTGACTGGTGTGAGATGATTTGGCAGGAGAGGGTTAACATTCGGAACAACTCGAAGAAAAGGCATGGAGTCGTATCTGATAATGATAATAGTAGCGACGATGAAGGTGGAGATTTTGAGAGGAATATGATCCCACCTCATGAGCTCATTGCCATGAGGCTTGGCCGGAGCGAAATAGCTTCGTTCTCAGAATTTGAAGGCGTTGGGAAGACTCTGAAAGGCAGAGATGCGATTTGGATGATGACAGGTTTTATTGATTGAAACATCTTCAGTTATAAGCGACGCTGGACAATCTGTACACTTCTGTTTTTTTGATATGGAAATTGAACTGTAATGTAGGATGTAAGACTGTAATTGAGTTTGAACTGTTCTTTTGGATGATATGCTGACGTGCAAGGTTTATTTTTCACAGATAAAGGAATTGGTTTTTGACACTATTTTAACCAAAAATACATGGAAATAAAAAGAAAACATTGTAGCAGTGTGGAAAAATCTAATTACCGGATTACATTGAAAACACATCTCGTCTTTCTCACCGTTAAGAATAAATCGAACAATTAGAAACTGATTTACGGCTTATATATAAATACAGTTTTAAATTGTCACTTAATGATTAATGAATTTGGAAAGTTAAAATCGCAAAATTTTTATCACACACCCAGCTAGTCTTGTTAAAGCTATTATTGGAAAACAGAGTTACACTATCAACACTATCGGGTAGAGTGACACGACTCGCCTCACCTCACCAAGTCAAAACACTTATACACAGATCTGCCCCAATTGACTTCCCTGTCACAACAATATTTGCAGACTATGTGGTTCATCCCAAAAGTTCTCCCTCCGGAGACTATCTATCTCTTCGCCGTTTCAAGAGTCACCAAGCTAGCACAATTCCTAGGTCTACCTCATGTCACGCCCTCCACAGACCTGTGTCAATATTTCACCAAATTCTTCGTTGGCCACTTTCCTTTCTTCGTATGACTCTATTTCTTGTTCTCCTTCCTTCACATGCTTGTCAAAAAGTTTCCCTTAGCTCATGCCTGTTGTGTTCTTATCTGAACCCAGTCGCCTCCACCATGAACCATTGCACCCCTTTGGGTGGTCCGATCCCTTCACAGATCGATGCATCGACCTTGACTGATGTTCCCTTTCACCCAATCACGTTCGTCGAACTTTTGCACCCATGAAACATCGCTCCATTTTGCATGCACCCTTTGGATCGATTGACGCTCACTGAAGCCACTAATAGATCGATCAAGTTCTTTAAATTAGGTCAATCCACGGTTATAAAATGTACTATTTTACCATCTCTCTTTCTAAAATGTGTTAGCCAGCATCATGGATTCACCCATAAGAGAAGAGAAATACCTCACCAAGGTTAAATACAAATTTATTTTGAAATTAAAAACAACATATCCATGATGGGGAACTAAAGGAACACATTGATGTTCAGTCATGCTCGGTGGGTGTAAAGAAGTACTCCAAACTATGTGACTATTTAAGGAACATGAAGGTGAGGATATTCACATACAACCTTATTTCGAGGGTCTCCTTATGATGAAAGAATATTAGGTGAATGAAGGACAACCAAGAGAAGATTTTTGACTAGGAGAAATTAACAAAAATAATTATGAACATAGATTTATGAGAAATTGATAAATGATTGCCATGTATTTAAATAAGATCATATTTCTATTGAAGAGTACAGAAAGAAATTCTCAAAACTTACAAAATATATATATCTTACTTTAAAAAAAATAAAAATATCAAAGTGAATTAATTCCTTAGTGGATTGCAACCATGTTATGAAAATCTTATTAAAATCAATGAACCAGAAACTTTATAAGAAGCAATACAAAACGCTCAATATTGCAAAGATTAACAAAATATTTGGCTATATTGTCTAAAAAAAGAAGTATAATAGAGAAAATAAAAATGATTCTTAGAATAAAAGTTATAAGGATTCACATCCAAACACAAGAAAGGAGTGTCCAACATTCTCCCTTATCTCATGCCCTTTGTGTTCTTATTTGAACTCAACCGTCTCCACCATGATCCATTGCACCCGTTCAAGTGGTAGCGTCCCTTCACAGATTGATAGACGCATCTGGAATGGTGCACCCTTTAACCTAGTCGCCTCCATCAAACTTATGCACCCATGAACCATTGCTCTCTTTCCAACTAGAGTGCCCCATCAAGTCAATGTGCTCCTCATTTCGAGGTTTCCTTCTATGTTTCCTTAAATCATCCAAATTGACTCATCGTGGGTATGTTGATGGGGTCAATCAACCTCTCCAACATTCCCATGCTGCCAAGGGAAGGTGGGTCCATTCCTTGGGCGTGTGCCCAAGTCGCCTTTTCCTTAGCCACTGCTCCTTGTTTGTGCATGCCTCACAGATTTTGGTTCTACTCCACACATGCCTCCAACATACCTTCATTTCTAGACTTAGTCAAAAAATGGGAAAGAGATGTTCTCCCATATCTACCTAATGAATCTACCTCAAGGCAACACAAGTCCTCCCAAGTTGAGTGACATGGCTCCTTGATGGAGCTCCTCCTTTTTTTTTTCCTTAGAGTCGCATAGCGCTATTGTTCTCCTTGTCTTGCCAAAACTTTCCTTCCTTGGTGGTGTTCCCTTGTTATCTTATAGGCTCTTGAAAGGTCTCCATCACAAACCATCATGTTCATTTTGTATGTCACGCCCCTTTGTGAACCCATGTGTCCAAAGAAATCATCACACCCTTTCACAGAACAGATCTCCCAAACAAATTGTTGTGCCCCTTTGTGAACTCGGTTAGCCCCCTTCGTGAACTTGGTCACCCAAAAAAACCCATGTGCTTGTAAAATGTCATTACCCTTGGGACCGAATAACTGTTACACATCAAAACGCCACATTTGTTTTCCGCACCTTAAGTGTTAAAAGTGTTGCAAAATGATGTATGCACCTCGGTAAGTGCTGCATGCACTATCGCAAGTTTTGTATGCACCCAAGTGTGACATTAAAGTTTTGAGGTGTCACCACTCCTTGAAACCATTAAAACAATTGTTTATGACATTAATTCATATGGGAGGAGGAAACTCATAATTTCTAGGTCAAAAAACATTTTTTCCTGCGAAAATTTGACCTTTTTTGGGGAATTTATGAAGGGTGGCGCCCCCTTGACCATGTGTAGGGATCATCAATGCTCCGCTTCCCATGTATGTGGAGTGCCACTTTTGGCAGATGGCACCCTCTTTCTCACTCTAGGGGATCACCATTCTTGTTAGAGGAGAAAGGGGGATACGCCACATTAATCTATGGGCCAACTCTCTCAATATGGGGTTGGTTATGTTCGATCCCCATACTTTGGATTCAATTTAGGATCTGATCCAAACCTCAAGGATCCATATCCTAAACTATATCCTTCATTTTCTCATGGTAGTTGTGCCTCTCAATCCTATATATTGACGTCTTTCGAAGGTGAAGGAGAGGAGATTAGAGATATCAAACCTTTGATCCCAGGGGATGTAGTCAGTCAGAGTATCATCATTTTGATCTTGGTAGATTCATGCAAGGGATGGATGAGGAGAGCTTGGAGATTCTACATCTTCATCAATCATGGTCTATAAGTATTCTTTTTGGGTTCTCATTTGAATATACTTGGCCTATTTCCTTCAAGCTTGTGTATTCTTGCATGTGCCTTTCTACTATTCCTTCAATATTGGTAGATGAATTGGTCTTACCTAATATTGTAGAGTACGAGATAGTCATTTCTCTTTGCATCCCTTTGTAGGTATCAAGTTTCACCAAGGAGTTTGAATATTAAGTTCACGGATTGGAAGCAACGAGGACAAACTTTGAAACAAGGTTCATCATGCCCTTTATCCCTCTCTATTTTTGATTGGTTAAACTAAGTGAAAAGGGATGTTAGTGTCCACTTGTAGTTTTTGTGTCTTGCTATAGGGTTCTGGTAATCCAAGGGTGGTTTCATTTGTTCGCAGACGAAACATTCTGTAACAGAAATTGGTGACTCCACTAGGAACGACTTTTGACTAGTATTTCCTTGGATCATTTGAAGCCTTTTTACTATCATTGGATATTGTTTTATTCTTGATTCTAATATAATTCCCATTCCCTCTTATTCACTAAAGAGATCACAGAGTCATTGATTGGTGTTTTCTGAATTTTTATCTTTTTTGAGCAATTTTTTGAACTTTTCAGAAGGGTGGAATTCCCCTACAATTCACACAAGGGCGCCACTTACCTCACTGGAACTCCCCAAAGGAATTTTAGAGGGTTCCATTCTCTGAATGGAGCCCCCCAGAGCCTGATATAGAACTCCATTCTCTTAACTAGTGCTTTTTCTCCTTGACAACATGGGACCCGGTCCCATTGTTTTAAGGGGATTTTTTCCCAGAAACTCTTGATTATCTTTGACTTTGTTTGGATTGAGGATTTTAGGATTATCAATCATTTTTACCTTTGTTTATATTATAAACCTCTTCTACGTTGCGATATTGATTCACCTTTCTTTTCACTAGTTTGTTCTTTGTCTTGTGATCTTTTGATTATCTCAATGATCGGAAGAGCTTGCAAGGGCTTGTTTGGTTTTGAGTTTTTGTTCAATATTCTTTAGAACATATTGCTCTTTTGAATGATTGAGATTCTTTTTCTTACCACAACATAGCTCTGATACTTATTTCTTTTTTCTCATCTTTAAGGATTGTTGAGTGATTTCCTCTTCCCCTTTCTCATTGTTTGCATTCTTTGAGTCTTGTGACTTTTTTGAATGCATTTCGTGTTTGATATTTTTGCTTCATATTCATTTTTATGTGCATCATATTCTTTCATTGAAGGTAAGGAATTATAAAGAAGTTGCATTTAATTTAGATTAATTTCATTTATAATCAAACCAACAAAAATTGATTGCATTCAAAGTTTAGGGTGGTAAACTACACTGAGTTATGCATTTGGGAATGGAAAAGGACTCTTCTCCTTTACACAGATGGAGTTCATTGAACATAATATTTGAATATAATTATGTTTCACTCTTTTGGAGTCTAAGTCACGAACATCATCAATTTCGATTCCATACCCTTGAGTAAACATGTTGGCACAGGGGCAGACCCAGGGTTTAACTTTAACAACGCACCAACAAAACCCTAAATACCATCCCTTTCGGAAAAACCTGCGAAGCAGGTGAAGTCTTACCTGAGGTAGAAGAAGGGGGGGTTACAGGACTCGGGTTTCTGTAACCAGGCTGGGACATAGATCTGTGATAAAAACACTTCACAGACTATTCTAGCAACACTTAGAAAGTGATATGTATTAGTTTATTATCTTCATTAACATCACAGAACTTACCCAAAGATAGATTAACGTAGTAAAAATAAAAATACTTCAATCTTTTAGCACATAGCACTGAGTTAGATCTAACAATCACTCATCCTTAACACAAATAAATTGCTAAGCATCAATGGATCTATCTAACATACATAGTAAGCAAAGCAATGAGCATATTCATAGCATAAACAACACAACACATAGTAACCAAAGACACAAGCTATACGTGGTTCACCCGAGTGTGGGCCTACATGCACCAGCTTCTTCATCTTCTTTATTATTCTTCTGAACATTACCTTCATCCGCTCCTATGCACTAAGCCATAGAGCCAAGCTTTGCATAAAACAAGAGATATGTGCACTAAGCACCAGATCCTCCTTCCAAAACTAATTCTAACCACAGATATTACTTCGCTTTCGAGTACAGATCCTTACATACACATTATGTTGCACAAAGCAACTCAGAATTACTTGCACTTAGACACTTCCACTACTACTACTACTCATTCTTCTACAATACATTCTTACATATACTTTTACAATCCCTTACAAAAAGGCCTAAACATGGGAGAACTCATGGGCCAACATCCCATAACCCATTACAAAAACCCTAAACAACCCCTTTTTGGGTCCACAAAGCCCACAAAATAGGTGAGATCCGTGATCTCAGCTCCGTCTTGGCGCTCCATCTTCGACCAACCTGTCGAAGTCCAAAAGGTGGTCCAATCCCGACCAAGGTTTCCTCACAAATTGGTCGAGGGCCAACAGGCCCCCAACACTCACATGTGACTCATACCAAGTCACTCAAGTCTGGGCAATGCTGCTTTGAAGGCCTCGAGCTGCCTTGACTTGCTACTTCGCCTAAGCCTCCTGCTCAATGAGCTCCTACATCATCTTCTCTGTAACAGGACCTTCCAAGCATTGTTCTACTTCTGCAACTACTTGGTATAATTGCGAGCCTTGTCCTTCAATTTCTCCAAACACCTTATAGGCTTCATGCTGCACAGGTTGTAGCTTCTGTGCAACATCCATTACCCTGCCTTGGATGGCAGTAATCTATTTCTGTACCACGTGCTTCTCTTGAGATCTCTTCATTCTTTCAACCTTGATAGCTAATTCTCTTGCCTTTTATTGCTTCGACTTCTCCTCTCATTCTTCTACGAGTCGATCTATTTTTCAAGCTATGAAATATCTTAGTTCCTTCTTTTTCTTTTCTGCCGCTTCTTCCTATTCTTTTCTTTTGATATGATCCTTCTCAATTCAAGTATTACCTAGCAAAAATGGGAAAGGGGAGTTCCTCTCAACAAAATTAATGACTTCAAATTCCTCTTCAGTCGACATTCCATGAATGATAACGGGTACATGAGTAAATCTTCCACACAAGGTTATATTCTTACCCTTGAACAAGCCTATCCTTCCCAGTGAATGTACCACAATAGGCTTTCCGAAAATTTCCCAAGTATCGTTTGTCATAATCTTCACTTGTGTTTCTTAATCCAAGACATAGTCTATGTCAAAGTCTTTTATTCTTGCACTTATGCGTTGTTTTTCTTTCAAGATCTCTGGTAAACTGATATCTTTTTGAACATCCATCATTTCTCTTAACTGTAATAACATAGTCTGAGATTTCTCTAATTCTTTCTCTTTATGATTCTCTAACATGCTCTTATTCTCTTGAATTTCTTGATAGTTTTATTGTCTCATGTTCATCCTTTCAATTTTAGCAATCATCCTTTGGAAATCCTCAACCTCATGACCAACAATTTTACAACAAAGAAAAATAGGGCATGTACCAGGACATGCCTTAGCAAGATGTCCCCATCTTCTGTAGTTATAACACAATGTCAGTCCTCTCTTCCTCTTGTTTGTTCCACAACCTCTTCTGTACTATGCACTAAGATCATAGTGATGGACCTACAATCTGCAAAAATTCTTTCTATGTTCGTACATCTACTTATTAGTCCAAAAATTATTTCTATGCATAGGAATAAAATATCTTTACTTAGATCAACTCTTTCTTCCAAATGTTCCCTAGCTTTCAGTATAGGAAAAAATATACTAAACATACCTAAATTCATGCTTTCGAAACAAAAAATTTCACTTATCTTACTCTTATCAAAGGAAAAATCTTTACCTTTCTTCGGATCTTACCTCTTTTCTTCAAATTAGATTTCTTTCTTATAACAAATCTTCACAAACCAAGTATAGTATTGCACACTACAACAACAGATCTACACCCAAAGCTTATCTTCACTTACCAGCAATCACAGTTTCAAGTCTTGGTAAGGAGACCATTTGTTGACACAGGGGCAGACCCAGGGTTCAATTCTAATAGTGCACCAACAATACCCTAACTACCGACCCTTTTGGAAACACCTGTGAACTAGGTGAAGTATCACTCGAGGTAGAAGTAGGGGGTGTTACAGGACTCAGGTGTCTGTAACTAGGATGGGACACAGATCTGTGATAAAAACACTTCACAGACTATTCTTGCAACACTTAGAAAGTCATATGTATTAGTTTATTAGCTTCATTAACATCGCAGAACCTAACCAAAGATAGATCGACGAAGTAAAAATAAAGATACTTCAATAATTTAGCACATAGCACTGACTTAGATCTAACAATCACTCATCCTTAACACAAATAAAGAACTAAGCATCAACAAATCTATCTAACATACATCATAACCAAAGCACTGAGCATATTCATAACATAAACAACGCAACACATAGCAACTAAAGACACAAGATATACGTGGTTCACCCCAGTGTGGGGCTACGTCCACCAACTCCTTCATCTTCTTTATTATTCTTCTGAATATTACATTCATCCACACATGTGCACTAAGCCACAGAGCCAAGATTTGTGTAGGATAGGAGATCTGTGGACTGAGCACCAGATCCTCCTTCCAAAACTAGGTCTAAGCACATAGATTACTTCGCTATCGAGCACAGAGCCTTACATACACATTTTGTTGCACAAAGCAACTCAAAACTACTTACACTTACCCACTTCCACTATTACTACTACTCATTCTTTTGCAATACATTCTTACTTACACTTTTACAATTGCTTACAAAAAGGCCTAAACATGGGAGAACCCATGGGACGACATCCCATAACCCATTAAAAAAACACTAAATAACCCCTTCTTGGGTCCATGAATCCTGCAAAATAGGTGATATCCATGATCTCATCTCCACCTGGGCGCTCCATCTTCGACCAACCTATCAAAGTACAAAATGTGGTCCAATGCTAACCAAGGTTGCTTCAAAACCTAGTCGAGGGCTAATAAAACAATAGCCTAATAATCAAAACACTAATTAAAATATATCTAGAAACTTTTCTTTCTAGGAATTTAGAAACCTATATTAGCTTAAGTGTAAGGATTTGGAATAGGTCCTTAGAATAACTTTCCAAATACATAAATAAACATATAATCCCATGGTAGGGAGAGAAAATCCAATACTTGTATAAGCATATCCGGGAACCCCCTCTCACATAGGAGCTAAACATGAGGTTGTGTGCAGGAGAGAAATGAAGATTACCCCTTCAAGGCTCAACCAATCATAGAAGAATGAGCTTATATTGGGGTTCTTCCTAAGAATTCACTGTTTTCATTTGTTCTCGGTGCTTCATGAACTCCAAATCCATTTGAGGTCCTCTGGAATCTTACCGGTCCACTTGTATTAAGTTCTCTTGAAGAACTTCAGAATTGGTATCCTACCCATATGTTCGATATTGATTGTCGACTGTACCCACCTGGAGGTTGAATGTGAGTAGGTAACCTTTGTGGTCGTTGTCTTCAAGGGTCATAGATAAGGTGACAATGAATGGGATTATGTGATGTATCTAGGTCAAATGTTGGTCAAACTCACTCATGTTCCTGGAAGGGTAACCCATAGATAAACCATGAGGGAACTTGCACCAAGGTGTAAGTTTGTTAGGAAGTTTTCCAACATAAATAATCCACCCTCTCTATTCCGACGCCTTCTCACTTTGATCCTGCACCATTGGATTTCATCACCAACTATCACTCTCACTGTGAAAAGGTTTTTTTCTTTGGTTTTCTTCCTATATTTTTTAGCGTGTGATTTTTTTTTTTCCTTAAAATCCCTTAGGGTTGAGTCTGTGTATATGATGTCAATTATTGGAATGACCAATAAAGGGAACCTGTTTCCTAGGATACCATTTTTTCTCCTTCTGTGGGACACATTGGTACTCCTTATATCACAACTTTGAATCTTCCTGGACTTACTATTGGGTTACTGGTTTCTTTGTTTTCCACTTTGGAAAGCGTAAATGGTCCTAGAGATTCTTCCATAACAACTCCAACACAAGATCATCAACCTCATTTCAATCCTATGCCTTCTTCTGCTGTAGGGTCTTCTTCACATTCTTCCTCTTCACTTAGTGAAATCTCTGCAAATAGTAACCAGGTAGATAATAATAAGAAGAAAAGGAATATTAAGAAGAAGAAACAAAATCTAGGGGCAAAAATTCCAACCACTGTAGGACATGTTGGAAGCGATCAAACATATATTGTTCATCATGTTTGGAGTGTTGACAATGTCAAAAATTGTATCAAGGCACTGTTGGATTACTGAGAGGGGGGGTGAATCAGTAATAGCGTAATTATAATCCTTTTTCTTCAAATCGTATATCAATGCAGAATTATTATCCAATAATGAGCAGTAATAATTAAACAATCACACACATACACAGTACACCAGCGTTTTACATGGAAACCCAAATCGGGAGAAAACTAGGGAATGTTTTTTCTTATATGTCTTGAAGAATTACATTCATTGGAAGCACCAACTTCCTTTGTTTTCCAGTTGGAACTGGAAAGAGGCTCCAACCCCCTAGTTTCTCAGGCTACAACCTGAGGGAAGCTCCAACTCCCTAAATCTCTGGCTACAACCAGAAAGAGGCTACAACCCCCAATGTTCTATGGCTACAACCGGAAGGTGGCTACAATCACCTGTCCTTGTCCCGTCCTACCACCCTAAAGTAGAAGTAGAATGATGGAACCACTGTCACACTATCACTGTGAGATATACTTCTGTAAACATGTACCAATAAATATGAACCATTCATCAACCATGCATCAACATGTAATCAACCTGTACCATAAACAAGTGCATCAACCATGCACCAACCTATAATCAACCTGTACCATAAGCAAGTGCATCAACCATGCACCAACC
>JASDQU010097012.1:21750-40123 GCA_032191745.1 Picea mariana | reverse complement strand
TGGTTTTTTAACCAAAGGGTTTTGCATAGAAACAGAGTTTGGTTCAGTGAGCTCACGGTCTCCATGTGAATCGACACTTTGGATTTCGCTCATAGGGTTACAAGTAATTGGGTTTATATTGGAATGCAGAGGCGATTCCACTGTTCTCTCGGGTAGGGAAAAATTGTTTCGACACAAGAACTCTTCTCAAGTGTTCCCAATTTGAGCCAGTTGCGACAGCAGCAGAATTCGTATAAGCCCATGGTGGAAGAGGCTAGACACAGGGTTTAAACTTTGTTTCTTATAATGCTTAGACATCTTATGCAGGCTCATCAACAAATAGAAGGGCATGTTTAGCTTAAACCCTAGGAAAATCATCAACAGGCGGATGTGATACAAAAACACTAAGCCATACCTACCCNATCGAGGTTTTAATAAGGTAATAGGAGTGCCTTTAGGGAACCATGTCGATTTCTTAGAGACCATGAACAGGCTCCAAGGAACGCCTTCTAGCTTGGAATTTTTGAATCAATTTTCTCCTTCCTGTGATAGTCCTATTACTCATGCTATAGAGTCTTCGATTACTTCAAAATGAAGATCCCCAACTTTGGCTTTAAATCCATCAAATGATTTAGAAAAATCCTATGCGACTGCCAAGTTATAGCCCTCGAATTTTCGGATGAATATGTCCCAACCATGTGCATGTAAATCGCTTATGGCATTGCCATGGGCGAGAAGGGCTTGATAGCCATTAGGTTCAAGCCGAACCATGGGGACCACAGTTGCTATCAAACAGACACAGAAAATACCACAAGAGGGAGGCTTCATCTTCCAATAGAAAAACAATAGGGAGAGGTCTGTGAAATCGGAATAGGCCTGATACCTATGGACTTGGGTGGCTATCATGCTTGGTAGTTTGAGCTTTGAATAACATAAAACCAGAGGACGCACAGGCTTGTAAACCACTATGCACAATGAAGATTAAACCCCAACCATTATCAGCTTCCTTTTCGAATAATGAATGAGAGTCTTAAATGTACATGACAATAGGATGATGTGTAATTACGAGTACATTAGTCCTGTACTAGGACTATATGAAAGCGATATGACTGGTAAGAGAAAAGAGCACATTTTAAATGTTAATCCAAGGTTTTGCGTGATTAGGCATATCAAAAATAAAAATCATATAATCAACCATAGGTATGATCAAGTCATATTTCCCATAGTACATAAAATTGTGGCAATGGATCAATCAAAAAGGATTCAAACCTTAAAAATTATAAACATACAGGTCCCCTTAAGGTGTAATCTCTTTAGAAAAAGAAAGGAAGAAACCACAAACTACATAATGATTACCCAAGCCAAACTTTTGTTTCAATTTCATGCTTGCAGTCATGAAATTCAAACAAAAGAAATGAAAAATTAAACGAAATACTCATATAATCAGTCATCCCAATAAATCTCCTTGAAACCAAAAGACAGAAACATTTATGAATGTAAGGAGGAGGTAGCTACAAAAAGATTTTATCCCTTTATGATGACTTTTAATAATGATAAAATTTGACAAAATTGGTGGTTGCCAACACAACAATGATGGCTTTCAATATTTCAATAGAAAAGAAAATGAAGGAGTTGATGGACGTATTGGATAAACTTTATGAAAAATCATCGGCATCCAATAACGTATTTCTAATGAAGAGATTATTTAATATGAATATGTCAGAAGGTGGGCTTGTTGCAAATCATTTAAATGAATTTAATACGGTTACTAATCATCTAAGTTATATAAAAGTGGACTTTGATGATGAGGTCAGGGCTCTTCTAATCTTGTGCTCATTTCCATAAAGCTGGAATGTGTTGGCCATTATTGTAATTAACTATGTCTCTGGTTCAAATACTCTAAAACTTTATGATGTTGTTGGTGTTTTCCTTAGAGAGGAAATGTGATGGAAAAGAACAGGTGAGACATCAAGTAATGCATTGACTGTGGAGAACAGGGGAAGACAAAATGATAGATCAAAGGTCTCAGGGCACTGTGGTAATTCTAGGAAGCGTAGATCTAAATACAAACTGGTAAAGATAGAGTGTTGCAATTGTGGGAAGAAAGTACATCTAAAGAAATATTTCATTTCTCCAAAGAAACCAAGAGATGGACAACAAGAGAAAAATCAAGAAGCAAATGTAATATGTGATGTGTTACAAGATTCTTTGATTCTTTTTGTAGATAACTTTTCTAAGTCTTGGATAGAAGATTCAGGGTCTTCATTTCATGCAACACCCCATAGGAAACATTTTTTAGATTATGTTGAAGGTGATTTTGGACAGGTTCATTTGGGTGATGATGCACCATGAAAAATTTTTGGAATGAGAAAGGTACAAATAAAGANGGTTGTTGAAAGAGGTAAGACATGTTCCAGATCTAAGGAAAAATATAATTTCAACTTGGCAGTTGGAAAGTGAAGGTTGTATATCTATATTTACAGATAAAGCGTGGAAGGTCACCAAAGGATCACTGGTGATAGAAAAATGAAAGAAGGTAGGTACATTATATTTATGTACTAGTAATACTAACTCTTCTATCTCTTTATCTTCTACAGGAGTGGATACAACAATGTTGCATCATAGGCTTGGAAACATGAGTAATAAGTGGATGTATATACTTCACAAAACAAATTTATTTTCAGATATTAAACAATTTGGATTTTTGTGAGCATTGTGTTTAAGGAAAACATAAGAGAGTTATATTTCTCAGAGTGAAAAAAGAAAAAAAGAGTGAAAGGTTAGATCTTGTGTATAAATATGTATGGAGACCAAATCATGTATCATATCTTGGTGGATCTTTTTATTATGTTACTTTTATTGCTGATGCAACTAGAAAACTTGGGTTTATTGCATTTGACAAAAATATGATGTTTTTGGTACTTTTAAGAAATGGAAAGATTTGGTTGAGAATGAGATAGGAAAAAGGTTGAAGTGTCTCAGATCAGAAAATGGAGGTGGATAATGCAACAACACATTTGATGATTATTGTTTATACCATGTGATTCATAGAGAGAAGACAATTCTAGGAACACCAGAGGAAAATTGTGTGTCGGAAAGGATGAACAAGACCATCATGGAGTGTGCAAGGAGTATGAGATTTCATGTAGGGTTTCCCTTATAGTTTTGGGCAGATGTTGTAGATATTGTTGTTTACTTGATAAATAGAGGACCTTCAAGTTCTTTGGATGGTGGCATTCCATAGGAGGCATTGACAGGTAAAAATGTAAACTATACATTTCTGAAGACTTTCAGTTGTGAAGCATTTTTCCATATTGAAAAAGAAAATAGAACAAAGATTGAAGAAAAATCCAAGAAGTGTACCTTTATTGGATACAGTGTTAATTATTTTGGTTATCTCTTATGGGATTATGAAAATCACGAAATAATTAGGAGTAGAGATGAAATATTCAATGAGAAGGTCATGTATAAAGATCAATTGAAGGGAAGGAAATGGGAAGAAGAAAAACCAGAATACACAATGCTTGATGAGATCACTGAAAAATAAATTCCAAAGGTACCAAAAAATAAAAATGTACAACAACAGGAGAAACATGTAACTCAAACTCATGCAAGTGTTGTTATAATATATACCAGGTTAAGTAGACCCCATGAACGATACTCTCCTTCATTGTACTATTTATTGTTGACTGATTCTGGTAAACCAGAAAGTTATGAAGAGGAAATGTAGGTAGACACTACAAGGAAGTGGGAGCAAGACATTAAAGAGAAAATGGATTCCATGGTAAATAACCTGACTTGGGACTTGGTTCAGTTTCCTACGGGGAAAAGAGCAATGTAGAATAAATGGGTTTACAAGTTCAAGGAAGAAGGTGGAGGAAAAAAATGTTACAAGGCTCGACTTGTTGTAAAGGGGTTTTCACAAAAGAAAGGTATAGATTTTGATGAAATATTTTCTCCTGTTGTTAAAATGAATTCAATTAGGACTATTCTAAGTATTGTGGAAGTGGAATATTTGCATCTTGAATAGTTAAATGTAAAAACAACTTTTCTCCATGGGGATTTGGATGAAGATATTTATATGCACCAGCCACAAGGGTATGAGGTCAAAGAGAAGGAAAATTTGGTATGCAATTTGAAGAAGAGGTTGTATGGCCTAAAGAAAACTCCAAGGCAGTGATATTTTAAGTTCGACAGTTTTATGACATAACAATGTTATATAGTAGATGTCATTTTGATCATTGTGTTTATTTAAAAAGGCTAGAAAATGGAAGCTATATTATCTTTCTATTCTATGTAGATGACATGATTGGTGTCGGGTCTAATATGCAAGATATAAATGTGATCAATAAGAAATTAGCTAATTCATTTTCGATGAAGGATTTGGGTGTTGCAAAGAAAATCCTAAGTATGAGAATAACAAGAGACCAAAAAAATAAAAAATTGACATTGTCTCAGAGTAAGTATATAGAGAAGGTGTTGGAGAGGTTTAGAATGCACAATGCATAACCATTTAGTACACCTTTGGCCAACCATTTAAAATTAAATAAGGAAATGTGTCCCAAGACACAATAGGAGATATAATACATGTCCAAGGTCCCTTATTCATCAACAATTGGCAGCTTGATGTATGTTATGGTTTGCACAAGACTAGATATTGCACATGTAGTGGGAGTTGTGAGAAGGTATATGAACAATCCAAGAAAAGAACATTGGGAGGCAGTAAAGTGGATTCTCAGGTATTGAGAGATACTTCTATGCATGCATTATGTTTTGGAGGTTTAGACACTGTTCTATAGGGATATGTTGATTCAGAGATATAAGGTAATCAAGATAGTAGGGGGAGCAGCACATGGTATGTTTTTAGTGCAGGTGGAACAAAAGTAAGTTGGATTTTAGAACTACAAAAGGTTGTTGCACTTTCAACAACAGAAACAGAGTATGTTGGTGCTACCAAGGCTAGTAAATCAATGATTTGGTTAGAGAGGTTTATAGAGGAATTGGGAAAGAATCAGGAGAATAGCAGGTTGTACTATGATAGTGAGAGTGGCATTCATATTGCAAAGAAATCAAACTAACATTCAAATACTAATCATATATATATCTCAAGTACCATTTCATATGATCCGTCTTGGAAGATGGACATTTGAAGTTGTAAAAGATACATACTAGCCAAAATCCTGGAGACATGTTAACAAAAGGACTAACCAGGGAGAAACTGAGTTCCTGATCAGTTTCAGTTGGTCTTCAAGCATGAAGGTGAAGATGAGAAATTTTCTAGGTCCAAGGTGGATCATATCCCAGCAGGTACAAAAATGGTGGAATTGTTTTTATCAGTCTCCAAGTGGGATATTGTTGGTTGTGGATCCTGATTATTTTCCTGATTCAGAGGTTTTTGTTTTCAGTCGTGTTTATACCCCATGAACATTGGACACCCTGGAAGACTATACACCCCTCCACGCTGGGGGTTGCAGGGGGGCCTTTCCCCCCCTGTGGGGTCTAGGAGGCTCAGCCCCCCAACTAGGGGGTCTGAGGGTTCGAGTTCGAAGCCCCTGAAGGAAATTTTTTCTTTGTAAATGTATATTGTAATTTCATAGTCAATACTAAGCGTTAATCATAAAGTCACAGATATGACAGTATAGAGTATGTTAGGGTTTTTTTCCCTAGAAGGAAACCCTCTTTTTTTTAAGATGGAATTGTATTACAGCTGTGTATTATCTTGATTATTGTATTATGAGAGAGGATACTATGAGATAAAGTAGAGGAAGTTACAACAGGTGTTTTGTAGTTTGCATCCCTTCATTTTGCTGGAAAATAAAAAGGAACGACCTGTCAATTTCTCTGGTGGTTGTAGCCCACACTGGGTGAACCATGTATATCTGTGTCTCTATTGTTTTGTGTATCTTCTGTGTTTTAATTCTGCATTTGTCTTATTTTATTTCTCTGCGATCTTGTTTTTCTAACAATATTTTCTATCTCAATCAGGATTACGTTCACTAGCCTTATTCAAGTTAATGAATTCCTTGGGTATGACTATAGGCTATTGCTTTGATTACTCACCTTGTGTCTTCTATGGAATTATCTACTCTTTTGCATCTATCTCATGTTTCTCCCTAGCTTCCTCTTCTCCTTTCTTCCTTTTTTTATCTTCCTCTTTTTCTTTCTCCAACCTTTCTTTTTCTCTCTAACTCTACAAATCCGTCTTCCTTTGTTCCACCTTGGCAGTCTTTGTTTTTTCTTCTATCTCTTGTTGGAAAACTTCCTCCTCTTATTTTCTCTTTATCTCTTGTTCTTTCCACCTTTGGGATTCCTATTCTTTTTGTAACCTTAATTTCTCATCTTGGATAACCTTTAACTTTTCTTCCTCTTTCAGTCGGATTTCTTCCAACCTCCTGGATTCTTGGGATTCTTTTTTAAATCTCTCAGCATCTAACCCTCTTTATATCTTGACCAACTATTCATTTATGAACAAAGTTTTTAAATTTGTAATGTGAGGATTATTCTTTCTTTCTTGTGCCTCATCCCAATCCCTAGCATATGGTAGGAATAACTCATCTTCCCACTTATCATGGTTGTAAATACAAGTTACAAAAACAAAATAATAATTTTTGGAAACCAACCCCTTTGGGTCATGCCTTTGAAATTTCCCTAATGAGGAATGATATTCCAAAAGACTAGTTGCTTATTTCCTAGCATTCTTTGGGTCCTTGATGAAGTAGTGGCCTAGTTTGTTCAACCATAAAGTATAATTTTTTTTCTCTTCCTCCTTCAGCAATGACATATTAATTGTTGATACATTGTTTGATAAGTTATCTCCCCAACAACCAACTAGTCTAATACTTATTTCGATAAAAGATGAGGTGCTATAGTAGCACTGAAAATACTTATATAAATGAAACCTTCTTGAATGTACCAATTTTTTATATAACTTATCATCTTTTTAGCATCAGTAGTCAATCTAGGAAACTCTTCTTGGAAAATGATGGCATATAACCCTGCCAATAGATTATCATAAATTTCTATGTATCACTTCTTGTACTTGTTCTCCCATAACATCTAAAAGTATACATGAACGGGGGATTATGAACTATTCCAATTGAGATTTAGTCCTGGAAATAGGTTTGTAGAAAATACAAAATTGAACAAATAACATATAAAAATTAGGAGCTATACTCGGTGTCTCTTTGGCCTTGTGCACTTGCTCAATCATAATATTCAATTGATTAGAAAATTTTCATCCCTAATTAAATATATTTCCTGTTGTAACTATTGTGTAAGATAAAGGGATCCATGCATCTAAAAATATTGAACAACCATTCTCCCCATATAATATTCCTATGAAAACCATCATATACATGTATGGTTCTCCCAAAGTGGTCATTGTGTACCATCCACTAGCTTTGTTAATCAATTTATTGTCTTATTTACACCACCTGGATATGATATTTCCAACATCATTCTTATCATAGAAGTCATTCCCAAAAGAATAACCAACATGACTTGAGGTTTCTTAAAATTATAATATTTCTCCAATTTCTATGCTAAGAAAGACCCAATACAAATACCCATTGATATTACAAACATACAATGATTCAAAATTGTATAACATATAATCCACTAAATAACTTCTGAATAGGGGAAAACCAATTCCCTGGCTTCCATAAAATGTAACGAAGACTTCTTGATGTTCATGAAGACATTATCTTCTTATAATCTAATTGTTAGATCATTATGGGGAACAATCCTTGGATATTCTTCATTCTTGAATTTTAAGAATAGATCGTTCCATCTTAGTAAGAGAATTGTATTGTTAGTACTCGCTTCATTGTCTTTGAATACTCGTTGTAGCAGAGGCTTCTTAACTACCAAAATTTGGATAAATGGGACATAGTCCTCTATGGTGCTCTCGATTTCAATTTGTTTGTTCTGTGAGCCTTCCCTTGTCTCTTTGATATTTCCTCTTTCCACCTTGAATGAGACCTTTCTTGGAGTGCTCCTCGACAACAATTTTTTTGCATGCATTAGCAAATTCGATGCAATAAAGAATGCTCTTGAAGAATTACATTAACTATTTTTTAAAACTACTTATTAATAACATGATTTTATCTACAAACATTTACTCAACAATCCTAAGAAAATACAAAATTCATAGAAATTACAATTCAAAGATTTATAATGTTTATTCACGCATTTGTCTAAAATATAATGTTGGAACATGCCAACGAATTTCCTCATGCGGTCACATGCAAATGCACATGCAGATGCATGCAAATATGTTAATGTGCATGCATGCGATCTATTTATGACCTGCTCGTGTAACTATGTGATCTATTCATGATCAGTTTGTGTAACTGAGTTATATATGTTATATATTCAAGCATACCCATAAAGGTGTGTGTACAATGTGAGTGCAATGTGTAGTGAGTGTGTGAGAGAAAGACGCAGTACTGAAGTGTTGTGTGTATGAGAGGAGAGGATGGTTATATGCATGGGTTGGCTATTGTAATTCTCCCTTGAATAATAAGAATACTGGTAATCATTGCCTGTGGGTTTTTCCATATTGGTTTCCACATAAATCACTGTGTCAATTGTGGGATTGTTGTGCTTGGTTTAATGCGTGTTTGATCTTGCTTGTTTATGCTCTAGTTATTATGCTTTGTTTTTCTTTCACTGCCTAACAAGTGGTATCAGATCTTAGAGTTGAAGGAGCAGAGAGCGAAGGAGAAGATAATCTAGTTGCTGGATCGAAGAGCCTGGTTTATTAGAACCCACGATTTTCTTTTGGACGGTCGTTTGTGCTAATGGCGAAAGTGTAGAGTTCTAAGTTTGAGGTGGAGAAATTCAATGGAAAGAATAAACTTGAGTTATGGAACCTCAATATTCAGGATTTTCTCGAACAACAAGGAAACATCAAGAGCAATGATGGTTGAGACACCGTGAAAAAAAAATTGTATTTACTTTGGAGTTGTAACAATAATTGATTGCATGTAAATAGACATATGTCTGTAAGACCTAGATAAGCATGCGTACCCCTGGTTTTTCATGTCGCCTATGAAAATTCTAGATGTATATTTAGGTAGATTGAATATGTGGGGGGGGGCTTGTATGTTGGGTTAACCTTGACTCAGTGAAAGAGTTAATGAGTTAAATATGGTGTTTAGGTCAAAGCAGGTGGTTTTTCGGGTCCATGTTTTTGGGTTATCACATGGTATTGTGTCCATGAATTACATGTAATGAACCCTATACAAGGCTTGGTGAACTCCATTGTAAATGGGTCTAGAGATGAGTGGTAAAGACTTACTTGGTCGGATTGGCCGGATTTGGACAAAGTTGTTTGAATGCAAAGTTCGAGGTGGAGCAATGTGTACAATTTAGAAAGGTGGGTTTGTAGAAAGGTTGATCTGTTGACATATCAATCAAGTGTTTGAGAATATATGATGAAGGTAAGTTCATATCCATGAAACTTGAAAAGTATTGAAAGGAAGTTGGGATCGAATAGACATGTTCAATATTTTTTTTTTTTAAATGATATATATATATATATTAAAATTTTATTAAAATTAAGTAATAAAAATATTTAAACTATTTATATTTTAACAAAAATAAAATTTTGGAAAACTTTAACTCCAAAAACTAAGGAAAATTGTTATATTTTTAAGGTGATTGGAATTTATAGCTTAAAATTTTTGTGGATATATTAATGTTTTTTTGGGGTGATCTGAGAAGATGAGAAGGATGTATATATAAAACATTTAGAGAGAACCAGTCCACAATCGATATGATTGCGGAAAACGCACAGAAAGACTCTAAACGCGAACGCGAATGAGTGTACCTACGACTGTGGCTCATCTATAGAAGTTGACTCAATCCACCCAGTGCCCACTATCAATTATCTTCCTTCACCCATTCTCTGGACGCTTACTCCACTACGGAGGTATGCCCAACCTCAAAAGCAATCTATTTACACGGGGACAAAAGTATATAGAGCTTTGTAGATTCGTTGGAGCTCTGTAGATATCATATTCGCTGGAATTTTTCAAATTTTTAACGAACAAAAGTTAAAATATCCTTGTACATTGGGTGGAAACTTTCTGTATATAAAGAGAAATTATACATGATATTTTTTACGATTACATTTTTTTAAAACGCATCAAGGGACATAGGCTACGGTATTCTACAGAGAGATATTCAGACAAAATTAACTTTTTTTTCCCAAGAGAAATTATCTTAAGTGGTATAAATTCGTTTACAATACTCTGAAACCAACACATTGCTGGATCAGTACGAAAACCAGGTCGGACCAGATCTTACAAGTAAAAACAAAGCTGCCAGGGAACAAAAAGTGGGCGATTTACCAGACAATAAACAGAACACAGCTATCACAAAAACAATAGCTCTCGACTCGCCTCATGTTCTGACAGTGAACCATTTAGCAGAACTGTCACCACAGCAAAGGAAGACTGCCTCCGTCTCCACACGAACAGACAGATACAAAGCAGAACCCAAAGCTCCCTGAGCTCATCTCAAGTAAAGTGAAATAGACTTTATATTTCGAAGAGATTGAAGGAGGAGATCGGGCTCTCCTGTCCTCTGTCACAGTGATAGATTGAAAGTCTGTCGACCACTTGACTTAGAGATTTCTTAGAGAGTGCATCCGCCTCAGAATTGAACAATCTGGGGAGATGACGGAAGGTGATATCCGTGAAGGAGAGAGTCAACTGTTGCGTTTTTTGCTTCCAACCTTTCATGTGAATAGATTGAAAACTACATTTATAGTTGATCCAGTCTATGATAACTTTCGAGTCTCCTAGATGATTTAGGGACCAACAAGAAGCAAGCGTAAGTGTAGTCCATAAACCCCAGAGCTTAGGAGGACAAAATTAACTTGATCACTTGTACCTAACGAGTAATCTAATAACCAAACTTAACCTAATCGTAATTTACTAACCGAGACCAATTTTAAGTCTATTGATCTATAATTACATATTTCAAAACAAATAGGTTATTTTTCCTAACTGCCTGTGCTCATGTCCGTCTACATAATTACTTGAAAACCTGTAGATTATTTCAAAGACCTTTATCCAAATAACATATGGATATTTTTAAAAATATGTTTTTTAACTCAAAGCATCACATAGATTGTTCCAAAATTTTATTGGCCTTTCACATTGTTGATATTTACTTCCAGATTCGGTATAGTTTTCAAACTTATGGTACAAAAAAATTAGAACAATGTAAAGAAGATAAATTTGTGAATGGGTGGAGATGATATTTTATTAGGCCATGTCAAAGTAAGCTATAGCAATGAGTTTGTTATTGATTTGACATTAATTTTATTGACTAAGCAGTTTGACTATAAATTTAAACGATTTTTCCAAAGTATAACATTGTTATATTGAATTTTTTTTAAATTAAACAATTTTTTAAAATTATGATTGGTCAAAAACATTAACCCCTTATTGCAGAGGTGCCGGCTGACCTTCCCTCCCCGCCATTATTAAGGTGACTTCAAATTCGATTCTGCCAATAAAGGCAAATATTATAGATAATGGAGGAACACATGTCAACTAATTACAAAGATATGTTGGAGATTGTCTCATAACCTACTGTTTATTCATTATATTATAGGTTAGAATCAAAATTTTAAAATGTTATTATCTAAGATACATTGAATTTATAGATAAATAAAGAGGGAGATAACAATATTTTATTGTATTTATAGTATTTCAATATAAGTGTAAATTTATTTGATATTTTTCTATATAATAATTTAAGTGGATATAGGACTATAGCAATGAGTTTGCTATTGATTTCACATTAATTCCATTGACTAAGCACTTTGACTATAAATTTAAACAATTTTCCAAAGTATAACCTTGTTATATTGAATTTTTTAATTTTTTTTTTTTTAAATTAAACCATTTTTTAAAATTATAATTGGTGACGAACTTGAACCCATTATTGTAGATAGAGAATACTCTATCTTACCTGGCATGGACTATGCTTCCATGCAACTCTTGTTATTGTTGGTATTTTGTGAAACCATTTAGTTGACTTGTCCTAACCATGACATGATGGCATGTTATTTTTCAGTGGTGTGTTTGACGAAGTCGGCCTGCCAAGTTGTAACCAAGTTTTCTACTTGGATTGGATTTTACAGGAAAATCAATTTAGCATTTCCATGATATCTTATTATTTATTAAAAGAGGGAGTATGAAGTTTGGGGTTGTAGTATATATAGAGAATATTAAAGAAAGATATAATAGATTTAAAAGAATTTTATATTTTATAATCTCAAAATTAAGGGCAATACACCCTATCTTATCCTCTTCAAAGAAGTAAGTCTCCCCCATTGTGATAATTGCCATGATTAGATACCTAACTTACAAGAACAAGATAAACAACATGGATGACAAGAGGCTCCTCAAAATTGCTTCAAACTCTATCCAAAACCACCAAGGATGACACTTGGATTATACAAACTCAACCTGTGTCTTGACAAACTCGTGGGGCACTTGGATTATATAAAATCAACCACTCAAATCTACAGCTCCCACTCGGAAAATATGCTCAAAAAAACACCAAAAAGTAGATGCTCATTTAGTTTTATTTGATCAAACTTCTTTGTTTAGAATTTGTGGATTTCTTTGTCCCTAACTATTGTGTCATAAATTGTTAAAACCTATGATTGTTAAAGTATAATAATGGTTTTATGATTATCAAAATATAACAATGTTTTTTAAGTGTCTATGATCTAATTTAATAGCTATCAATATGCACCTTGTAGCAAAGCATTTAATGCTATATATGTTGAATATACATTGTACAATTTAAAGATACTTTAGATATGAGAATGTGTATATAGCATATACATCATTAAATGCTTTGATACATGTTGCATATTATTTGTCTAATTTAAAGTTGAAAAATATTTTTAACTATCTAATTTCCTACTCATTGCAATACAAAATTATATTTTCTTTAAAATTTATTCTTACTTTAACCATAAGCTTCTTAGCAATTTCCATAATAGACTCTTTTACAAGCTTCTATAACATTGATGAGCCATAGATTCAATTAATTTATGTTCAATGTTGGACGAATTCTCATACATATAACTAAATCCAATTTGAAATTTTTTTTTCTAATATGCGCACTGATGATGTAGAGGTCATATCTAAGTCTCATGAGCTCCTAGTGTTTATCCTCTAAGCACTCTCTTTAAAGATAAGGGGACATATGGAAATGGATTGAGCTCCTATTCTTTCTCTCTCAATCAATATTTTTGAAGATAAAATTGTACTCTTTCTCCTTGAAGCAATATTTTTGAAGATAAAACTGTACTCTTTCTCCTTGAACCAATCTCTTTGAAGATAAGATCATACTATTTCTCATATGAAAAATTAGTGACATACACATGGTGTTGAGCAGGTATGTCATTATGCTTTTACTGTGTCTTTTGTAAAGACTCTCAAATTTTATCATGATCTTTTTTATTGTCGCTGATGGACTTGAATTGCTCAAAAGATGAAGTTTTTAGAGTCTTGTGGACAACATGATTATAATTGTGGTGCACAAAAGGGATATTGTTACCCCAAGTTTTTAGATGTCAAATATAAAAAATCTCAATAATTCTAGTGTGATTTGTCCTTCACTACATCATTTGGACTATCTACCTATGGTTGTAATGTACTACTTCTCTTTAATATGTGGGTATTGATCAATCCCCATAGTTTTTTCTATTGAAGATGATTAATGATGGTATACCAAGGTGCACCCACACTTTGTCAAAAAAATAACCATGTTGTCTTTTGCATTTGAAAAATATTCTTATAAGATATCATGACAACCATTTTTCTAAAGTGATTCATTGCTACCATGAGGTAGGCATTACCCACTTGAGTGGTTAGTAAACCTCTTAGATAGTCAATTGAAATGAAATCTTGTGGTTAACATGGATATAGTAATTGATTATAGTTACCTAACTTAGTTCGTGCTTAGTTCACTAGAATAGATATCATATAGAGGGGACAAATATGAAAAAATTATTCCACCATCTATACCACTCTTGGATAGTATAAATACTTGTACAAGTCAATAGTGTTTTTCTTACACACAATAGTGTCCTACTACCTTGAAATGGTACACCTCTCACAATAGGCAATGTTACATCCATGGTAAATTTAAATAGGATTGAATGTATATAGCTTCTTGTCCTTTATCATGTGATCACAAAGTTGATCATTTGATAATATTATATTTTAGCAAGATTTAGTATATTTATGTGAATCCTGGACACTATGTGTAAGATTTCTCAAAAGTGTTGAACTCGAGATTGTTAAAATATACACAAACACTATCAATGCAACTACTAAAGGAACTTCAAGATTGTTAAAATATACACAAACACTATCAATGCAACTACTAAAGGACTCGAAAGGAACTTTGAAATATTGCTAAAGGAATCGAAAGGAACTTTGAAATATTGTTTGACAAATTATCTTTTTATCCTTCAACATTACCTTAAAATATAGTAGTAAGTACTCCCCTTCACATGACATGCGTTCTTGATGTTTCTCTATTTCAAGAGGGATTAAAGATGTTGTGCATGACAATATCTTACTTAAAAAACTTGATGTAATGATACATAGGAGCTTGCACCCTTAATATATCTCATTGACATAAACTAAGTAATCTATAATAACATTAAAAAAATTATCATAGTGGTATGTAACAAAGCATTGTTGTTGCATAAAACTACATTCGCATGGCATATTCAAAATCATCCACACTGATATTGAAGTGTTCCTAAATGTGATCTTGAAGTGTTCCTAAATGTTAGTAATGTGACAACAAAAGTAGTCATTGCATAATGCTTGATGTACTTAAACACTTTTGGTTGTGTGGTTTCCTAATTACATTAGATATGGTTGTGGTTAAATGGATTGAAAGTTGTGTAATGAGCTTTAAACACTTCTTGTTGTGTGGTTTTCTAATTATACTAGATGTGGTTGTGGTTCAATGGACTGAAATTTGTGTAATGATTTTTGAACACTTATTGTTGTGTGGTTTTCTAATTATACTAGATGTGGTTGTGGTTCAATGTATTGAAACTTGTGTAATGAGTTTTGACAAGAATTTGTCATTCCCATAAATAAGTTATGGATGTTTGTTCTATGATAAGATCTTTACCCATAAATAAAATATTAATTTCATTAGTCTTCAATAGGTCTTTTTAAAGATAAATGAGTGCATGTTGCCCAGTGTAAATATTTTCATGTTAATCAACATGGGGACTTAAATCAATGAACTTGTGACATAACATTTTTTTTTGGAATATTAAAGAATTTCCCTAATTTCATTAGAATTTTTCAAAATCATTTTGTTGAACCCCTCCCAATACATATTTCCAATTAAAAAAAAACTATTTTTTGCAAGTAAAAATTATATTACCTTCTATAAAACCTTGCATGAGTAAATGCAGTCTTCATGAGCTTTCTTCTACAAAACCTTGGATGAGTAAATGCAGTCTTCATGAGCTTGGATAGCAATAGATGGAAACCAACCCAAGCCCAACCGTAAGTAAAAAAGAAACAAAGTATCATTCTTAGCAAGGCTATTGTTCTGTATATGGATGTTAAAATAACTGAAATATTAATATACTTAAACTTCAAAATAGAGAAGAGTAAAAGCATAAGGACTGTACTGTGTCTGGATGCTAAAATGGATGAAATATAACTATACTTAAACTTCAAAATAGAGAAGAGTAAAATCATAAGGACTGAGAACCGGAAAAAACACCCCCAATACATCATGTGCTGAAAAAATGTTATGGAGGAAACTGGTCACTGAATGGGAGCCAGATCGAGGCATCCATGGAAGGCCTCTATAGAGAGAATTGATCTTGTTCCTTCCGGTTCAACATCTGGTAGGTTTGTTGACTGAGCAACAACAATAGTTTAGCATTCAACTGGTCCATTTTGAAATTCATGTCCACCATCTCTCTATGTACATTGAAGATGAATTGCAAATGTTCTTTCATCAATCCTTCCCCGGGGTTCTATATCTGGGATATGCTCTTCCGATTAAAAATGCCTATGTGGAGAAGCAAGGATTCCTTGATGGAAGAAACTTGACCTACACAATCCTTCAAATTCTATTAAATGCCTCCTCAAGGGGGGACAGGTTATACCCTCATCCTCAACCCATTCAACATAACAACCCCAGTCCAATATTTCATTAACATGTGGCGAATTGTGCAAGGGGACCTCAATGGGAGGCAATGAGACAATGGAGTGTTTTCCCTCTATTCCTCATTTATGCCTTGATTCCTTTCAAATGAATGATGCATAGGAGACTGTCGCTAGGAGCCACAGGATATACGATACCACTACGATACCGACCTCTCTCCCAGACCCTTGACATTGTGAATAGAGAGAAGAAAACCACACTAGGAGAGGATTGCAGAGAGCATGAATCGAGCATTCTCATAGAGCCAACGAGAATGAGCTGAAAAACCATCAACATTGCATGAGTATATCCTACATAGCCATCCTATCCAACCTGATCGCCCATAAATGTAGATAGATGACCACAATGGATGGAATGTTTGGGGACCGACTACAATTTACTCCCCTTATACCACAGAACCTCTTTGCGGTCGTGGTCACCTGATGTGAGCATGGAGCTAGATTAATGACCCTATAGGTATATAAATGAGACATCCCTTCCACACGCCATGACATTCCTTGAGTGGACACCTAGAAGGGCTCATTCTAACCATGTGTTTGATCATGAGCTGGTTGATAGCACTCCATATAGGGAGGAGTCATCCTATGTTTCCAGGGTTGGGCATTCTCAAAACAAGGGGGTGCACCAAGAATTTAGTAGAGATGCAACTTAGATCACCCTCTTTTTGATCAATAACAACGAGGACCATGTGAGGAGAAAGAAGATTCTTCATAGATTCCAAGCCATTGAGGATCCTCCATTTGGGAAAAATTTTGGCCGGCTCGGAGCCATTTAGGATTTTAGCTATCATGCCAACAATAATTTGAGAGTCCCCTTAAACAATTAATTGATGGAATCCAAGCTAGATAAATGCTTGGATTCCACTCATAAGAGACCATAATTAAAGAGCATTGTTGGAATCATGCCCAATATTACTCACGAGGATGTGAGAGAGGTGTCCTTGAGCATCACAAAAAGCTACTCCAAAGATTGCAGGACTAAGATTCCCCTTGAAAGCTCCATCAAAAATTAATTTGATGAAGCCAGAGGGAGGACAATGCCATTTGTATGAGCTTCTTCAAACTGGAATAGATGGTTGAGGTGGATTGAGATCTGGAGAAAGACATAGATCCCATTAGTTCTGTTGTCGCAAGAGTTGAGTCTAGGCTATAATACAGCCAAGCCTTAGCACATTTTAAATGAAATAATAACTATCACTCGGACTTAACTTGGGTTGCATGCAAGTAAATTTCGAGATAACCTCGAACCACTTTTGATTTGAAACTGCCCCTTCCAACCTGAGAGGGATCTCTCAAAAAATGTCACAATAGGATATTCAATAAGCTTATCAGTGGGAAAATATGTGGGTAACAGAAAGTTTTGGGTTTTTAGGGTTGGTGGGTTTGACCGGGAGGTAGTCCATTGGGATTGGAGTCAAATGATCAAAAAAATAATAAGAGTGTTTTGGCAATGGAAATCCATGGAACAGAGGTGAGGTAGAAGCTGGTTATAGAGAGAAGGATTTATAAAAGTATGGCAGCATAATAGAGAGAAAACATATCAAAATTCAAGGAGCACTTAGCAATGAGTGAATTCCAAGCATAAATCGGTGGAAAGAGCTAGTTGGGACAGAGTATCTATCCAAGGATGAATTCTGAACCTTCATATCTCTACAAGAAACAACCTATAACATGTCCTGCAATGGAGCATATAGCAAACAGATGAATTCCATTACAAACACAGTCACCAATCAGGAAGAAAATGGAAATAAAACCAAGTGAAATGATGTAAAAACGAAGCAATAAGACATTCTCTGCAAACAAAATCACAAGAATCTCTTATGTAGATTAAAAATGGCTCTGCACTCTTTTATTTAAACAAGAAAGAAAAATATTACAGTCCCAGGAGTACTACTCCCATGTTTTCTTTGCCCCCCCTCCGTTCTTCTTCAAGAAGATACAATAATATAGGTCTTCTACCCCCTTTCGAATAACTGAAAAACGATTCGAAATACAAAAGAAATGTTCGACAACACATGTATTCCAACAGAGGACAAACACCTTCAGTAACCACTCACATAACCAGATCAAAGATCAACACACCGATGTTTTCACGTGGTAAAACCCCTACGGGGAAACATCCACGGCCCCAGCCAACGCGGCCA
>JASDQU010097010.1:0-21589 GCA_032191745.1 Picea mariana | reverse complement strand
GTCTTTTATACAGAAGCATCCAGAGTTACTCAAGTGTTGTGGACAACACTTGTCTCAAGGGGAGGGGCATGTTAAGCCCTAATGTTGGCTCATTACCCCTTAATTGGGGCATATTAGATTAGTAATGCTATTTTATTTATTTCGGCTTAAGCCATTAGTTGTAATTTAGATTAGTAATGTTATTTTAATTATGTCGTCTTTAGGCCATTATTTGTAATTATACCTCCTAGTATCCTATATATACCAAGGAGACATTTTCATTTTGAATTAGCTGGTACTTGAACATTTTAAGTGGGGTAAAAGGAGGTTGCCCCCTCGAAGAGGCTTATTATCTGAAATTATCTCAGTTTCAAGGCGTTGAGTACTTTTCCTATGGTTTTTCCATGCTATATTAATGTTTGGTTCTTAACATTGTATGCCCTTTCAGTCTAGTGATTGTGTGCTTCACTTTCTTATCTTCTTCAATATCCTCATAGTCGAAGTATTTATCCAAAGCTCTAAACCAATCTAGAAGCTCCTCAACGTCTAAGTTGCCTTCATACATCGGGATGTCTATTTTTTCTCTGGCACCTATTCTTGCAACAGCTTTGAATAGACGTTCTTTTGTAGAATCTTTGGCTACAACTTCTCCTTTGGCTCCAACTTCATTCTCACTTTCAGCTTCACTGATATCTCCTGTATCAGGTGTTCGCCTCTGTGTTATCTCCATAGCATCCAATTGAGCATGAAGATCTCTCATTTCCCTTTCCATGGCTGGATCGGGCATGGGTCTCTATTGACTTCTTCTTGGTGGCATTGTTTCAATCTATCCACGCAAAATTCAATCACAATTGTCCTTTGTCTTCCCTCTACAGAAAACAAAAGTTGTTATCTTTGATACCACCTGACACAACACCCCCACCTCACCAGGGTATGATTGACCTCCCGGTGTTTGGATATTCTATTCCCCTGAGCCGAAATGGCTCCTTAGTTCCCTCTGGAACCTTCAATGCATAAAAACCACAGGTCCTTCTAGAATTTACACCTGCGCGAACTGCGCGAACAAGCACTAGGCGTGAACCTCTACTCCACATGACTACCAGTGTGACCACTGACTTAACCCAAATGTCTCTTCAAGTTCACGACTTTGCGTATCGCGATTTCGGGATCCCTATGGAGAGTCACCTCGAGTCCTCCAATTCCCAAAACCCCTAAATGGGATAAGATTCCTTAGCTCCTCCCTTATGCTTCTGCCATATGACCTCCAGCCAAATTCTGGGGCCTCACCTTCGAGCGCATCACGATTTTGCGACTCATGAGTTTTCAATATGAATCTTCTCCCTTTTCCCCAAAGTCCAAACTCGTGACTTCTTTGCCATGGATCAACATTCCTAAACCTCCCACGATCTGATGGTTCGGATTCTTGTTTCGTGAAGTCAGGACTTTGCAACTCGCGACTTCCGGGTAATCGTTTCCTCCACTCTCCCGACTTCCGAAATGTTGAAATTTCAAAGCGTCCAATCGATGGCTCATGCTCCCCAGAATCTAACAGTTTCTATCCCTCTTGATCTTGTGATTGTTGAAAGACACTAGATATTAACCTCTCTTTTGATCTACCAGATCCAACAACCTACAGAAAATCAGTGTTTCTCCCTCCAAGAATTTCAACCATCCGTTCAGGTTCTCAAATACTCCTGGCAAATAACTTGGTGTCCTTCTTCCTGATCTTGGTTTCTGTGAGGCGAATTCGACCCTCGTCCTTCCATTGAACTTTCCAAGTCTCTATCCCTCATGCGCTTGATTCTTACTGTAAACTCAAGGATTCTGAGGAATCCTTGCACGCACTCTTTGCGGCCTTCACAATAATCTTTGATTATCTGAACTCTCAAACATTGCGCACTCCTTGAGACAAAATTTCTTCAACCGCTCCCTTGGGTTGGAAAATTCTAAGACTTTTCTCGGCCTGGATCACACCTTGCACAACTCTGTGTTATACTTGCACTTTTGTTGGTATAAGAACAACTCTATCTCTCTTGATCTTTTCTGAGGTAAAACTCAGAATCTTGTCAACGCACTCCTTGCAGAGCTTCACTACACTCCTTGCAAGAATTATCAAGAAGAGAAACAATTGAAACTCATATTCTCCCTCTCATAGACTTCATACATTCAACATGAAATCATACACATAAAAGCATTGAAACAAATGCATAATAGAGAATATAAGCAAACTGTAAACATACCATTCAATAGATGCAAACAGTGACCATAAAAACACCATGAAATTGAGTCAAAGAATTCTTATATTAACTCAAGTGCTTATGTACATGGGTTCTATAGCAACAACTATCTGCTTATACAACTTCTACACTCTATGTTCTTCTTTTTCTCTCCTATTCTCTCTTGCTCTACTCTTCTACTCTCACAATGAGAAAATTATGATAATACAATACATCTATGAGGGAGATTTCTTGAGTTTTCCCTCCTACAACTCTAAGATATATAATTGAAATTAAAGTCTACAACTACTTTACATTTATTACAATAAATTCCTTCAACTGATAGATGAGAGAAACCGCTCAAGATCTGTATTACAATTACCAAAACATTTAAGAACAATTATGTTCTCACAACTATTACATTAATGTTTCATCTTTAAAATTCAAAATGTCTTCAAAATGCATGTTGGTGTGTATCCAGCTATCCTCCGCTTTGTGCTTGCTTGCAATTATCCTGCATCAATTTCCCTACAACAAGATTTCATTTTGAAAATTCTCCCACTCAAACCAATATTAGATCAAAAAAATTGTCCCTAAAACCTTGGATCCAAGGTGATCAAGCTCTAATAACAAATGAACAGAAGTGGATATGCAAAAAAGAAGTGGAGATGTAGAATACGCTTCCTATACTAATCAATAAGAGAAGAATATGAAGAAACTAAATCAACACAATTGTAGTAATAAAAAACATCGAAATATAGAACCATTAAACAATGATTTCAAGGGGAAAACCCTATGGGAGAAAAAAACCGCACTCTAAAACATGGGTAGGGTATTACTAAATGATTAAATTGTTAAAATAAATTATAGAGTATGTGTGCTCTCAACAAGAGTGTTCAACAACAATGTAAGGATTTTGGATAAATTTCAACAACATGATAGGGAGCTAAAATTTGCACTATATTTTCCTCAGACCCCAACACTGAATAAATAGGCATAAAATAACCATAAAGCTTTTATGATTTTCCAATTTTACATGGTGGAAACAACTAGCAATTAATTGGCAATTACTACAACTTAACATTCGTTGCCTATTTGTGATCTTCATTTATTCACTGCTGTTACTCAAAAAAATTTACCTACTCCACTATAGGATTTCAAGGTATATAGCACCCATTTTCGAACATTCTAGTGATGTCAGTCCTTTTCTTAAAATAAGTTCACTTCAAAAATTCTCTAGCTAGCTCATAGTATCATTCCTCCTAGTTCCCAAATGGAATTGTTTTCCCTTCCTCATACTATTGTTCCTCCTAATTCTCAAATGGAATTCCTGTTAACAATGATATAGCCTCAAACTATCATTCCAAATTAAATGGATAGACAATGATAACATTAGATAATTTGATAATAAATATTATGTTTATTGCATTATGTATTGGTTCAAAGCAACTCAAAGATTATAAATCTGCTAGCCTTGTTAATTTTAGTTCATGTTTCCAAATGCATTTAACTATTATAAATGTTATTTAACTATTATGAATGTTTTGTATGGTGTTATTGTACTCCGACTATAAAGTTAATTTCCACAGATACATTCCTACCACAACAAACATGGAGATATGGAAACGAATGAGGAGACCGGAGAGCAACTTAAAACACATGATTGAGGAACGATGAGGAACTAGGTCATATGGGAATGATCTTCTCAGTATTATGCTGGGAGAAGTAGACAGACTCTGCTCCACTGATGACAGCAAGAGAGTGAAGTACACAACACAACAATTAACAGATGAGTGCAAAACTTTTTTATTCGTAGGAAGGGAAACTACAAGCATTTTGCTATCATGGGAAATATTCCTCTTGGCTCTCCATCCTGACTAGAAAGACAAATCTCATGAGGAAGCTATCTCAAATGATTAAAATCGAAATATTCTTACCCTGGAATCATTGGGGAAGTTGAAAATAGTAAGTATAACATTATTTCTATTAGTTTTTTCTCTTTTTTAATGAAAAATAAAAAATTCTTTCACTAATAATATTTTACAATACCTCTTTCACATACTTTAAAAATATTCCATAAAATTGTTTCCATTATATAAATACTCCATATATAAACACAAACCCATCTAAATAAAAGTAAATTACTATTTAAACTTAATTGTGAAACCTATAAATGGGCACTTCTTCTTCAAATTGAATCAATGTACATGGATCTGTTTTAACATCCATTCTGTAATTCTAGATTGTGCAGCCTGGAGATAGAATCCTTAAGTTTCTAAACCTAAAATTGCTCGATTCCTTCGAATTGTAATCTTGAATATGAAGATGGACCTGTGTTAGTATCCATTCTAGGTAGCCCAACTTGAAGATGGGAAACTCCAATGTGCATAACCTTGAGATGTACACTTTACGTTGTGTAACTAATATTTAATATTCCCTACACAAACATACAAATGAGAAGAGTTGATGAATCACCTCACAACTTACAATGCAATTACAGTTGTAATTTTCGGTTCTTAACTAACAAGATTGGGCCTTTTGTGCAGGTAGGAATGGTGTTGAATCAGACACTGAGATTATCTCCGATTGCAAATATCGTAAGACAAGCAGTTAAGGACTTGAAATTGGGAGAAGAAATGGTGATTCTTAATGGCATGAGTGTGATAGCATACATATTATCAGTACATGTAAATTCAAAGTATTGGGGTGGTGATGCAAATGAGTTCAGGCCTAATCGTTTCAGAGATAGAGTAGCAGTTGCCACAAGCAATCATATGTCAGCCTTCATTCCCTTTTTCAGTGGGTTGCGAGTGTGTCTTGGCCAGAATTTTCTAGTTTTGGAAGCCAAGGTAGCAATGTCCATCCTCCTCAAACACTTCAAATTCAAATTTAGTCCATCGTATAGGAACGCCCACGTGGCATTCCTCACTCTCAGCCCCCAACATGGGATCCTGATTATAGTGGAAAGTGTGCATTCATGATGAGATCATGTTTTCTTTTCGAAGATAAGATTACAATCAGTCCTTGCTTGTCGAAGAGATTTGGATGGTTGACCTCAGAGGAGCACGACCAACAAAAAAGCTAGAGATTTCATCATCCTTGATTCGGACTATCAATAGAAATGATAGCCAAGACAATCCAGATCGTCTTCTAACAAATTAGACCATTTTATTTTGCAAGAAATATTCAATTTTTGTATGGTGAACCTTCCACAAGGTGAAATTAAAAAAGCTACAAGAATCTGGTCAGGTTGAGGAGGCCAATATCTTCTACTGGTTCCAGAACAGAAAGTCCAGAAATAAACAAAAGAAACAACACCATCATGAGGTAAAAAGGGCTAAATATAGCACACAGAGGAGTAGTTTTGATCAATATAAATCTTTGTCAGCCACTACCATAGCTAATTCCTTCCTCGACACCGGTGAATCCTACTCTTCTACTATGTCGACCGATTCACTTTTTAGCATCAAAATCACCAATTTTATCATGTTCAAATGAATGAAGAATAAAATATTAATCAAAGAATTAGAAGCTAGTGAAAAGGGAAGGATAAAGCCAGTGACACTAGAAAGGATAAGGGTGGTGCAGTAAGGTGGTGAAGAAGTATTTGTGCACATGGTCAGGTGCTCGGTGAATAAGTAGAAAATGACAACTCCAAACTATCTCCCATGTGATTTGACATTTGACACATGGAATGATTCCATAGGCCATTGACATACAAAGAATGTTCTCGAGAGACCTTACCTTAAAAGAATGCCTTCGACGTAACAAGTTTCAAGAGGCAGAGCCTTCATAGCTTTCATCAACAAACACAGAGCTCAATATTTTTCAAATACTTAGACTCTTCTTAAAATATGTTTATACCTTATGCAAACTTCTTTATCAAATTTACACTAACCTATCATGTGAGATCTGTCCTCTAAAGGACATGTTGGTTGCACAGTGGTAGGTAGCAGGTAGGGTACATGGTGGCAGGTAGAAGTTACATAGTAGGGTACACGGTGGCAGGTGGTGGTTTATAGGTCTAAGAAAATTGGTTTTGCGAAGGGTTCCCAAGTGCCTGTAATCTTCATCGAGGTGACATGTGTATCCTAGGTGGTATGAGATGGTAAGTGGTTACGGGAGGTCAATCACAAATTAAACATTGGGCATGTTATTGGCCCATAATAGATCTCAGTCGTTCATCTGAGATATACAGGGAGAAACATGTGCACCAGTAGGGGGTGTTGAAAATGGGACCCCCTGCTAATCACAAGATTTCCCTAGGTGGAGTATGTTAGGACAAATCTAGACCCCCTGTCCCATCCGCAGTCCATATCACACCAAGTGGTCGAAAAGGACAACTGGGTCGAGGTGGCCCACAAAAAATTCAATTTAATAATAAAATATTATAAAATAATTTTTCCTTTAGGACTTTGTTGTTATTTTGTAACTTGTATAGCATCATTGGTTCAACAAGATTTCAAATGATTGGTTGCACTCATATAATAATTTATGTTATGCATGGTTTTGATGATAAACACAAATAGATTACTTCTCTACATGTTTATGTTTCTAATGCCCAATTCCATGATGTCATTGCTTCTTTACAAAAAATAAATCTACTCAATGGGATGTTATTAATCAATAGTATGTTGTTAATTTTGGTGTTTTCAAACAATTTTTTTTTGGAGGAAATAACTCTTCAATTTCATTATACCATTAATTCCTCTCATGACCTTGTTTATAACCTTCATGATCAGTTGGAAGAGAAGTAAAAGTGAATTCAATACTTCTAATTATACCATTAAGTCCTCTCATGACCTTTTTTATAACCCTCATGATCAAGTCCTCTCATGACCTCTCATGACCTTGTTTATAACCTTTATGATCAGTTGGAAGAGAAGTAGAAGTGAATTCAAGACTTCTTGCACCTCAATCAAGAACTTGTATGGAAAGTAATTTAATTGAGTAGTATTAAAGTTATGTTAGAGGGAAGTAAAAGTGAATTCAAGACTTCTTGCACCTCAATCAAGAAATTTATGAAAAGTAATTTAATTGAGTAGTATTAAATTTATGTTAGAGGATTGCATTAGTTAATTGCAATTTTTTTCTTCGATTTATGCATCTGCTCATAGATTGGTGACCACACTTAATCTTTCTTCTCCTAACATTGTTTCAAAGTGCTTAGAATGTCAATAAGTGAAGGATGAACATCCACACCCAGTTATGCTCTTGTAACCCCTTGACATCTTGATGACAAAGTGGGATGTAATCTCCATGGTTTTTTTGGTAGGAATACACTTGATGCAGCAAAGGAACAACACAATTATGGTGGTGGTTAGTAAGTTGACCAAAAGTGCTCACTTTATTCTAGTTAGAGATACTTATGACATTGCATATGTTACATGGCTATAGAAAAGGATATGTTAAACAACACATTTACCAATTCAAGAACTTGTTTTCAATTCTTCCTTGTCAGTCTAAGAACCTTGGTTTGATTCTCTAAGTGGAGAACTATAGTAAGGGGTGTTAAAGACTAGGAACCCTAGGTCGTTGCAAGGATAGGAACCTAAATTTTCTACATTGAAAGTAAAACTATAGAATGGGATGTGCCAAAGTTTGTCCTAGTAAGTTGCTTTCTCTGAATACAAGGGATAATTGAATGTCAAATCTACCTTACGAGGTTGCTTTGTCAAAATACTAGAGAAATGATAGGATAAGGTGCAATGATTGGACATATTTATAGCATTGGCCCATGCAATTCCTTTTCTCTTTCATCATCATGAACTATGAGAGTGTAGGTTTTTACAGCTAGTCATAATGTTGTTTGAGCTTTCTAAAGATAAACTGTGTATAAAATATTGAAACGCCAACTAGACAAGCCATTCACAAAGTTGTTGATTAGTTTCAAGGGTGATCACATACTAAAATTACACCAATAAAGTTGTAGTTAAACCTTTCATATATATATATATATATATATAAACAAAACTAAAATTATCGCACTTAGTAATAATGATTATTGTAATGTTAAAATTATAATGTATAGGGATCACTTTAATATAAGGAATTACAATAACAAGAAAATAATTATATTACACATTATGAGTGAAGATATTCATAATTAAACATAAGTTGAAGTTGGTACAATTTTTATTATTTTTCTTATATAGATGCTTTATCACGTGATAGTATCTTTGCAAAATAATGTTGAATGAAACAAGTGCAACATGCTACGACATACTGCCTCAGAAGATAATTAAAGAATTTTTACTCAAATCTATGTAAACTTACTGAGTTTTCTTTGCTTTTGAGGTTTTTCATTCCTCTCAGAGGGTGTGCGAGTGCTTTAGCCCATTTCTATAAATAAAATATGTCATTTCAAAAAAACCTAAATTTATTTTGGATCCCAGTGTTTCTATCATATGTCTCCATAAGTAGTTGGTTTTTTGAACAACATTTTTTAGTGTATAGTGGAGGTTTTGCGTTCGTAGAGATTGTCCTAACAAGTTTAACCGTATGCCAAATCACGTCTGCCAAAAAAATGGATGGGAAACCTGCCACCACATCCATTGGGTTTCTAACCCCGTAGCTATCAATCAACTTACCAAAAGAATTAATATTGGTTTCATAACTACACATTTGGAAAAATAAGAAAAAAAAAAAAGTCTTATTTCATAGTTCAATGGTAACTTACCAAAAGAATTAAAAATGGTTTCATAACTACACATTTGGAAAAATAAGAAAAGAAAAAAAAAGAGTCTTATTTCATAGTTCAATGGTAACTTACCAAAATAATTAAAAATGGTTTCATACTACACATTTGGAAAAATAAGAAAAAAAATAAAAAAAGAATATTATTTGTTATAAAATTATTTTATCAATAGAGTTGTACCTTATAAGAAAGTGACACTGATATATAGTCATGTCAAAATTAATTTCAAACCTCGAATGAAGTGAAGGTTGCAATAACACTATCAATTTATTGACCAGTGAGAGGTCATAAAAATACCAATTTTGTTATATTGAAAAATATTTTTTTTTATTTGTTATGTTCAACATTAAAATTTATACACATTTTTTAAATCAACATAAAACTAATATGAAAGTCAATGCTAACTCATTGCTATATACTACCTCCGACAGTATAATAACATAAACATTTTATGTAATAACCTATCATTTTTACGTTGTTGTACATCTCAAACCTTCATCCATACCACACAAATATAAAAATTGAACGACATATTACATAATATGTTATAGGAACTTAAGTGGATAAGAGCTCGTAAAGATAATTGTTCAATGTGAAGTGGACAAATTGAGGGATGTAGAAATTATGGTAGGTAAATACATCTATCTTTTCAAGATGTTCATGTCAATTTCCACAAAAATGTATATTAATATATTTATCAAAGGCGTATGATCATGTTTGCTAGCTATATATTCGTCTTATCTTGATCCAAATTGGGTGGTATTTCAATGTGATGAACTGGATTATGGGATGTGTGGACTCGGTGTCCTATGTTGTTCTTATCAATGGTTTGGCTTCAAGTTTTTTCACTTCTACTCAGGGGCTGGGACAAGATTCTTCTATTTCTTTCTACTTATTATAGAAGGATTGAGCCAATCTATCCTTTAAGACAAGCATGTTTGCCGTATGCAAGGTGTGAAAGTGGAGATAGATTTCTATCTCACTCGTTTGTTGTTTGTTGATGATGTTCTTATTTTTTTAAATGGATCATCGTTGGAGGGAAGAGCATTAAATGAACTTCTGGTGCTCTTTAGCACATCAATTGGAATGGAGGTCAATGAAGGAAAATCCTCGATCTGTATGTACAATGTAGATGAACAAGTGAAAAATAATCTTCCTAATTTATTCCCATCCTAGAAAACGGAGTTTGATGAAGGTTTTAAATATCTTGGGTTTCATCTCAAGATGAATGCCTATGGTAAGAAGGACTGGAGTTGGCTTATTGGAAATTTTGAGAAAATAATTCATATGTGGTGCAACTGATGATTGTCACAAGGGGGTAGACTAACCCTTGTAAAGTTAGTTTTAGAGGCAATTACAATCTACTGGTTAAAACTTGCTCACATTCTGAAAGGCATCATTGAAAAATGCAGGAAGTTGTGCTAGATTTTTTGTGGAGTGGTCAGGAAGGGAAAGAGGGAACTCACTGAACTAATTGGTGATCTCTATATAAAGAAAAAAGTGAGGGTGAGTGGGGTTTGAAGAACCTTAATTTCTTTGTTCTCTCATTAGCAGGAAAGACTTTGTGAAATTTAATTACAAAGGAAAAATTGTGGACTAAGCTCATCACTTAGAAATACATGTTTCCTAACTCACCCCTAAATTGGATCCCCAAAGAAGACAAATCTTGGAAGTTGGGTTCATTACATTGGAAAGAAATTATCTCTGATTTCCCTAGTATTGGTAGGATGTTGGCTTGGAAAATGGGAAAGGGGTCAAAGGTTATAGTGAGTGAAGATGCTATAATGGGGTGTGGAAACTCAATTTTTCTTCTGAATTATTTGATGCAACACTTCCATTAAAGAAATCTTATCTACCTTTGGGATTTTGCTAATGAGACAACTACAGATATTTGGAGACAAGGATGGAAATCTGCTACCTCCCTAGGTCTACAAGGTGACTGGGCATGGGCTTGGAAATCCCTGGTGGAGGAACTTCTTAGAGGTCATATCCGCTTTCACGATGAGGATGATAGTCTCATTTGGGTTGGAAATAATTTATGGTGGTTATTATTGAACGAAGCTTGGTTACTAGGTGTTGGTGGCTAGAGATTAAAATTGGGTGCCTTGGTAGTGGTCCCAAATCTAGAAAGTGAAGGTCCCAAAAAAACTATATTATTTATGTGGTTGGCATTGCAGAATAAAGTCTATACCTGGGTAGCTTGCCATAAGTGGAATGTTCAAGGTCTGAGTTATTGATATTTATGTAGGAGGGTGGTGGAAACTACTACACATTTGTTTGTCAATCACTTATTTTCAATTCAAGTATGGAAATATATTTGTTAGTGGTTGTCGATTAGGGATTTGTGGATAGAAGACAATATTGAGGCAAATCTAAAGAATTGGTTCTCTAGGCAGGAACTCAAATAGTTTAGATCCATCTCGTTCTTGACCTTGTGGGGCATATGGTTAGCTATGAATAACCACTTATTCAAAGACTCTCCTATTCCCATATTTCAAATGGTCACCCATATCACTTCCTTGTACAATCTATGTAAGAAGGAATCACATATAAAAATCCCAAGACATATCGGTGATTTATTTTTGATAAACAAATATGTTAGTGGTTTTTTAATGGGGCATGCAAGGGGAGGAACAAACCTGTCGAATTGGTGGTATCTTATACTCCAGGGATGATCATTTTCTCTCCTTAAAGGATAATATCGGATGTGGAATGAATTGTTGGCACACTTACTTATACTGAGAGGGGGCAGGGGTTGAATCAGTATAGGGCTACTTTTTGTTTTCTTATTTTTATACACTTATCAATTCATTACTTTACCAACCATAATAAATCAATAAGAAATATATATAACAAACGTACAATGCATAATACACAAATATTTAATGTGGAAATCCAAATGGGAGAAAACCACATGAAGCTTATATTGAAATATGTTCACAAGCAACAACCTGCTACAAACACCAATCTGTTACAATGTTTACAAGCACCAACCTAAAAGAGACACCAATCCCTTCACCTGATCACTAACTTAGCAACACCTATAGGCACCAACCTACAACTACAATATTTGCAAGAACCAACCTGTTGGAGACACCAATCCCCTCACCTGAGCACCAACTCAACAACACCTATAGGCACCAACCTATAGCTACAATATTTGTAGGCACCGACCTATTGGAGACACCAATATCCTTAACTGAGCGCCAACTCATAAAGGTGTAGGCACTAACCTACTGGAGACACCAATCTCCTCCTTTGTCTATCTGGATTAAATTATTCTTAAATTGTCATCAATACAAAACATCACTTCACTTCAATCTTTCGCCCACACATATATGTTATTTTAATAACTAATGTCTTTGCTATAACTACAATAAATTTCTCCACATGTTCACAATCAATTAGACTTTTGATCTTCCGTGTTTGACCTCGCACCTCTCCACCACCCTTAGATGATTGCATTTCGTTGTCTTTTAATCTCTTGCACCCGAGAACCTTAGAGTCTCGACTTTACCTCGACACACTCTCTCCACTTACACACACTCAAATAGATTAGGGCCTCATTATTCATAGGAGTCACCATAAAGAAATTTTTTGGTTTGGTCCTCAGTTGAGAAGAAATAGGTCGGCTCCAAATCCTTTGACTTTCCCTTGAAATCAAGTTGTAAAAACCATTGTAATCGGTCCCAATTTCCTCCAGTTTTCATGCACGATCTGTTCACTAGCCACAACACAAACCTTAAATTCTCAACAATCGTTAGATGAGTCCAGGATTAATTTTCAACCATCAATTTGCAATATTGTCCCCTCCAAAATGTTAATTGGGCCACCAGTCTCTTGAAACAAAAATCACAAACCTTAATGCTCAACAACCATCAGATGAATTTAGGATTAAATTGCAACCATCGATCTACAAGGTCAATTGGTCTAGTTCACCAGATATCGAGACCACTGGGCTAAACACCTTCACTGGTTCATTGACCCATTGGGGACCCAAACCTTTATTGTTGTGTTGATACTTCATTCTAGTTAACTTGATATATGATATCCCTGATATTTGATATACTAATCGGACCACCGGGCCCCTAGGTCTTTAACTCTACATTGATGCTCTGATATGATATGTCAGACCACTAGGCATCGGGACCTCCCTTCAAGCACACACACTTTCCAATGTGATTTCGATTCGATTCCTTCAATCTCATCCATTTATTTCTCCAATTAACAGTTAGGATTCAACCACGCATCAGTTCACAACTCTTCATTGGAATCACCATTTAACTGAACCATTGGGGCACTGATCCACCTGGAACCTTGTCTATGATTTATGTTTCAACCACTAGAATAATGGGTTATCACTCTGGTCTGGTATATTCACAGGGCCACCAGGACCACCGAATCACCGGGCCACTGAGCCACTAAGATATTGGCCCACCAGGACACTGGCCCACCTGGAAATTTTTTCACTATGCATTCACTCCAGTCTGGTATACTCGATATACAATCCCTCATTCTTAGTCCTTGATATTCTGATGACTAATAGTCAAGACTCCTTGGAGATTATCATCATCAACCTCTGTGTCCCCACCATCAATGAACTAGACCACTGAGCCACTGAACCATCGATCCCCTAGAAACTTTATCCTTAAGGAAAAAATCCCATTCATTTGTCGATGTTTTGATATCCGATATACTAGGCCCCACAATTGAAAATCCAAGTTTGACCATGCCATCACGGCTAAAAGTTAACACTTTATGAATTTTTTTGTAACTCGTCCATTCACATTCAAACCATGTAATAATGCCTTTTCATTATAAAGCCATTGAAAACATTTTTCCTTATGAATGTGGGATATAACAATATTATTTTTTACCTTACTATCTCCCTCACCAAGCTCATTGCTTCTCAGACCTTCAACACATGCATGAAATTTTTGAGTGCCCTCGAATTCTTGTTACCATATATGTGGTTTTGATGCACTTTCAAATCATGTGAAGTTAATAGGAACTTCAACTCTATTAACCTCCTCGATCCCATCCCTCTATTTCTCTTCAATGGGGTCATCTCACCCAACTTCCAATCGCGCAACTCCTCCTCATACATGTGCATCTGAATTCATTTGGGTTGACTATTCACACACACTCATCTCGTCTTCATGCACGAGTCAGGAAACACACATAACCATCATTAAATCATGCTACTTATCAGTTAGTGTACATAGAAACTCATCAACGCATAGATACATCCATAGTCTCCCCCTATCTTTGACATCAATGATAACAATATTTCCAACAATTTCCCCCTTTGAAATTGATGGCAACCCTTAGTCAATTCTAATACTCCTCCTTGTGTCTGCAATTCTTCCTATGTCTGTGAATTATCCTTGTGTCTGCAACTCTTCCTCTGTCTACAACTTCTCCCCCTTACTCTTTACTCCCCCCTTTGACATCACTGGAAAAGGGATTTTCTCCTCCTTTCTCTTTACTCTTTACTCTTTGCTTCTCCATATCTGCAACCAACAACCTTATTTGTTTCTGTAACTCCTCTTGAACTTGTATTTCTTTTGAATTGATTTATTGGTTGGATGGCATCGGTACCATTCTCAGCTTTTGTCTTAGATACTCGAATGTTTCTCGAGGAAGATGTTTTAAATATATGATATGTTCCTAAGTACCAATATAATCCATGTTGACAGTTTGTTCTCTGATTTCATCTCTTAAGAAATGGTATTTAATTGGAATGTGCTTTGTCTTCGAATGCATAATAGGATTTCTTGCAACGGGAGAAAAGATTTCTTCAAAGTGAATACCTTCCACTTGAGCATATCCCTTACAAACCAGTCTTTCCTTGTTTTTTATTATTTTTCCATCTTCATTTAACTTATTCCCGAATACCCATTTTGTACCAATCACATTTTTGTCTTTAGGCCTTGGGACAAGTTCCCATGTCTGATTTTTCTCAATCTGGTTCAAATCTTCCTCTATAACATTAACCCAATGTTTATCAACACTAGCCTCTGCAAAACATTCAGGCTCTATTTTGGAAAACAAAGCGAGATTTACCTATTCATAAGTTCTTTCCAATTTTATCCTAGTTTGTGTTTCAACATTTTTATCACCAAGAATTAAGTTTTCTGGATGGTTCTTCTGCACAAACCTTGATGAGGTTTGTGTATCTTGGCATTATGTTTCCTCTTCCTTATATTTTCTGAAAACAATTATACATAACTTTGTTATATGCCCATAATTGTTGTAGTTTTAACGTATAATGCTATAATTCAGTAAAGGGGGAAATGAGTTGTAATTAGATGTAGGAGCATTTGCCAGTAATTTTCATGATTGACCTAATGGGTCAAAAAAATTTACCAAGGGATTTGGTTCCCTAATATTTTATTTAATTGTAATAGCTATATGTTTCTAGAGGTATCTCATAATATATATCCTATAGAGTTGTTTTGATATATATTGGTTTGTTGCTTGATTTTAGGAAGAGCTTCTATATTAGGAGTTTGTTGGGATGACTCGGGATTGTTGGTTTATGATCTACCTGAGAGCTCAGAATATATTGAATATATTTGTAACAACTAGCATGGAGAGAAAGTGTGAAGAGAGTGAGATTGTGTGTATTCAGAGGTCCGAGAGGACAAGAAGGAAAAAATCAATCATGTTTTAATTGTATTCCTTCGATCATCTAAATAAAGATTTGTGTTCATGAATTTATGTTCTCTGTGTGTTTTTTTGAGTTCCATATATATGAATTGTGTGGATAGAGTGCAAGGTATTGTATTTTCATGAGATCGAGTGCAAGAATCAGAGCCAAACTCATAGTATTTGAAATCTACAGGAGTTAGAAATCAACGATTGTGATTAAATCTAAGAGAAGATATAGACCATATCGACAGTTACCAACGATTAGTTATCGGACCTTGAAAGGGAGAGAACCAACATGTTTCATAGTCTTCTATCAAAGTCTTCCAAGAAATATCAACTCCAATGTTCGTATTCCGAGAAGGATATCTAGTTATCCATCGGAAGAAGGATCTCAAGGGAGATCTACCATCCATCAGAGTCAGGTTTTAGAGTCCCTTCCCACAAATCAAACCTAATTATAAGCGTTGTGAGGATTAATTAGGACCGTCCATCAGGGACAGAGATCAATGATCAATATTGATCGTGGATCAAATATGATCGCAACCCAATTCAACTCCAGACTAGATCTGGATTGTCCATTAAATGATGCTCAATGACGAGGATTGAATGAAAAATAACTCTGACACAAAATCTATACCATATATTATAAATGTAAGAAATGGTCACAATCTATTGTAGATTGGCCTCCACTTACACTCCGAGACTCAAATTCGACCATCCGTCATAATTTGATTAACGGTCACGATTAAACAAAAGTTGGAGCTCTCTGTCACGACTTCCCAAATTTTTAGCACTCTGATACACCACTCTGACCACATGGAAATCACCCAACTGTCCATTTAAGAGAATATTGAAGGTGCCCATTGATTCTGAGAGATAAAGCCTACAAATGTTTCTATGGAATTACGTGAGTTTTTCTAGTAATTGAGGATGCAAATCAATGCAAAGCCGTGAAAGGGATTTTTCTAATAGAGTTTAGAAGACAAAACTTTGTTATGTGGGTTTTGAAGCCATAAGGCCATCAATTTTTTTATCATAGAAGCGATACCACTAGAGCGTGCTCATGAGAAGAGAAGATGTCTTCTAGGAGAAGAGGTCGAGGTATACCAGTTGCAAATGTGGAATTGCAACAAGAGGTGAGACAACTCTGAGAAAGGATGGAAGAAATGGAGACTTCCATGAAGAGAGAGCCTAATATGGGATATATCAGTGAAAGTGAAGAGACAACAACCTTTGAGGAAGAGGAGGAAGAAGAAACAATAGAATAAAATTTGATCTGAGTGGTCACGAAGGTCGGTACCAGGGCAAAGGTAGAGGTACCAATGTATGAAGGTAATTTAAATGTTGAAGAATTGATTGACTAGAATAATGTTCTTGATAAATATTTTGATTATGAGGATGTATATGAAAAGAAAAAGGTGAAGTATGGTGTGCCAAGGTTGAAAGGTCATGTAGCTCTATGTTGGGATAAATTACAAGCAAAACAAAATAGAAAAGGGAAAAGCAAGATCAGAAATTGGGATAGAATGATTGCTAGATTCAAAATAAAGTTCATGCATAAGGATTACCACCTAAACTTGTTCACATAGTTGTAGAATATCAAACAGAAGGCTATGATTGTGAAGGAATACACATTGGAGTTCTATAGGTTGAAAATTAGAGCTGGTCATATTGAAGAAGATGTTGAAAAGGTTTACAGATACATTAATGGCTTGAGGTATGATATACAAGATGAGATTAGAAATTTGTTCCTGAAAATAGTTAAGGATACTGATGATTGTTTCTCGCTTAAACATGATACTAAACACTCACCCAAGTAGAACGTTGCTCCACTGGTGCTTCATCGGTCATCAATGCAACCAACCCAATCTTCATCTATGTAGGCAATAAGTGATAGATCCTTTCCTTTTGGATACCATAATCCAAACTCTTATGTTCCTTTGAGATATCTGAAAATCTTCTTTACTGCTAATACATGTGATTCCTTTGGTGTTGCTTGAAATCGTGCCACCTATCCAACTGCCTGCATTACATCTGGTATGGATGTTGTCACATATAGTAAGCTACCAATCATTGACCTGTATTGCCTCTGGTATGTAGACATTGAATCATCATCTTTGCTCAACTTGCAACTAGTTTCCATAGGAGTGATAACTAGTTTGCAATCTTCCATTCTAAACCTCTTTAGCATTTATCTGATATACTTGGTTTGAGAAATAAAAATTCCTTGGTTGCTTTGACATATCTGAAGACCTAGAAAGAGGGATAGTTCTCCAAGTAATGACATTTCAAATTCATTTTGCATATCCTTTGCAAATTTCCGGCTTAACCTGTCATTAGTACTTCCAAAAACAATATCATCAACATAAATTTCAATTAATAAAATACTACCTTGATATACCTTGATGTAGAGGTTGTTATATGCACTTCCTTTCCATAGTTCATAGGGATTATTGTCACTATTGTTTATGAGAATTACTATGTTTTGAATGTGAACTCTTGTATGCACTGCATGTGTCCCAAAAATATTTGTCAATTTGGAATCCATTAGCATTATTCGATCCATTTCCTGTGTAATTATCATCCATTATGATAATGTTCCTTTGTCTCTGAAAAACTCTCTGAACCAATCTATGAATCCATGCTCTCGTCCACTATCATATATCTATCCAAACCTGCTAAGTGTTCTTATGAATTCCTCTATGTCCATACTATCCAAGACTCTACTTCACATTGTCCATAATGTTGACCCATTTATCACTGTACTATCATGAAGTATTCACTACTACAATTGATTGTATTTATGCTATATGAATGGTCTGGATATATCTATTCAAACTATGAAAGTTTCTCGAAGGATGGTTCTTTGGTCTATCACAACTATCGCATAGACTCCCCCTGTCTAATATTCATGTTCCCTGGGATTCTCTAAGCTGGATGGCTCAGAAAAATTCCTGCTCTATTGTGTATGCATCATCATATTCATTGGTAGATTCATCATCTCTCCTAGCTCTGACTTCTTTCTTTATGTCTATGGATTCATCTTTCACTATAATTCTTAGAAGTACAATCTCTTGAACCTATTACTTATTTATATGTCCTTATTTTCTTTCAGTTGTTTTCCAAACCTTTCTATATATGACATCTTTCTTTTTCTCTGTAGAATTTTCTTCATCTCGTTTTATTGCCAATCTTGTGATCTCTGGGACTTGGTCTTTGTTCACATGTTCTTCATGTTTTCTTATCCATACTTTCTTACATCTGATATCGGTATTCTCTTTCATGGAAGTATAGATCATGCTTCTACAATCACTAGCTATGTGTCCATATTTATGACATTTGTAACATTCAATGTTACATGGGGCCACATAGGCATTTTTTTCTTGAATATTTCTTTTATAATCCCTACAATCTACAACCTTATGTCCAAATTTAGTACAATAAAAACAATGACCATAAAACAAATTTACATACCTGGGAGTGAATGATCTTCTTTGTGACATAGTCCTTTTGAATTTTTTCCTTGACTGATCATGATCATGATTGAAGCTTCTTTTTGTCTTGAACATGGATGGTCTTATTGAATATGCAACTTCAATAGTTTTCTTAGATTCTGGTTGACCATGATTCCTTCCTTTGAGTACTTCTGTATAACTCTTTCTATTTTCTTCATTCTTCTTTTCTAGCAACCTAGAGTGCTTCTCTTCATTCTCTATAACTAATCTGGATGTTTTTGTCTCTTCAACGTTCTTGTTGATCTTGACGATTTTACTTCTCAATGTGAAAACTTTTTCTTCAAGCTTCTCAACCTTTTCTTCTTTCTTCATTATCTGAGACTTCGTGACTTCTTCTGTTCTTTTCGCTTCTTCAAGCTGAGTTTTTAATGTGATTATTTATTCTTCAAGTCCTTTCTCTTCTTGAACAAACTCTACGTCAAGCTGGTTGAGATCATTAGTTCTTTCCTTAAGATGAGTTTTCAATATCTTCTCTCTCATTTCTACTTCTTCCTTCTGTGCTTCTATGTTGTCTTCCAAATATTGCTTTTGATATTCAATATTTTCTTTGATCTTTCTGGCTGCTTCTAGCCGAGTTCATAATTTCTCGATGACCTATTGGGATTCTTCAAAAATGTGAACACTTTCCTTTTGCTTCATCAATTCTTTCTTGAGTGACTTGTTTTCTTCTCTTAGTTCATCTAAAGGACTAATCAATTTTGCTTCATAATTGTATTCCTTTTCAATTAGTTTTTCTGTCTCATTTCCTTCATGGCATTCTATTTCAAGATGTTCACGTTTTTCACATTTAAAGAAAAAAAACATACCTCTGATTTTTATGTACTCTTCATCTTTTGAATCTGTTTGACATGGTGAACATAATTCTTCTTGATTTGTATTTGCATCTTCTTTGGCATTTTCTAAATCTATGATGGGTGAATAATATATGTCATGTAAATTATCCCAAAGTTCTTTGGCTGATGAACATTTACCAACCTTTTCTCTTAACGGATTAGGTAATCCTTCACAGATGAAATCCATTGCTATTTTTTTATTCTTCTACAATTCCTTCTTGGCTGCAATATTTTCCCTTTTTGAACTATCATATCCTGTAACAACTGATAGCCAAATATAATGTCCTTGTGCCTGTAAAAACACTTTCGTACTTCTCCACATCTCATACTTAAAACAATTCTAACCATTAAACATTGGTACTCCATTCTCATAATAATCCATGATCTCCTTCCAGTGGTTAAACTGTTTCCTGAAGGAACTGGCTCTCAAACCAATTGTTGGATTACTGAGAGGGATGGTGAATGAGTAATAGAGCAATTTAATCTTTTTTCACCATAAAATGTAAGTGTTATATCAATGTAGAATTATCATCCAATAGTTGCAGAGTAAATAAACAATGAACAAATGAGCAATCACACACATACATAGTACACCATTGTTTTACGTGGAAACCCAATGTGAGAGAAAACCACATAATCCTTTTTCTTATATGTCTTTAAGTATTACATTCATTGGAAGCACCAAATTCCTTTGTTTTCTAGCTATAACTGGAAGGAGGCTCCAACCCCCTAGTTTCTCAGGTTACAACCTGAGGTAATCTCTAACTCCCCAGTTCTCTGGCTACAACCCCCTATGTTCTCCAGCTACAACCGGAAGGTGGCTACAACCACTTATCCTTTCCATGTCCAAAGGACCTAATGTATAAGTAGAATGATGGAACCACTGTCACACTATCACTATGAGATATACTACTGTAAACCTATACCAAACAACATGTACCAATAACATGAACCATGCATCAACCTGTACCTCAACCTATAATCAACCTATACCATAAACAAGTTCACCAACCATGCACCAACCTGTAATCAACCTGTACCATAAAAAAGTGCATCATCCATGCACCAACCTGTACCATAAACAAGTGCATCAACCTTGCACCAACCTTTACCTCAACCTGTACCATGAACAAGTGCATCGACCATGCACCAAACCTATACGAATAATCTGTCATGACAACCTATCCAAACAACCTATCACAACAACCTGTCTCATCAATCTTATCAACCAAATCATATCTACTCACCAAGATCAATCACCAAGACAACTCTTAAAGATGTGCATCAACCAATCATAACACAACAACTCATAATCATCACCAAGATCAATATGTGATTCTAATAATATACCAATACAAGTATGTTGCATCATTCATAAACCATGTTTCAACTATACTAATAACAAGTGACTCCAACCATGTACCAAGTATGTACCAGTCATGTATCAACTACTCATCAACTATGACCCATCAAAATGTACTAGCATCATCAACTATACACCTCATGTATGTGTTGTTAGGACCCGGAAATGTCGTATTTTCATCCACCTTTCCCTTCACTATTCCTTACATTTCATCGCCCTATTAAACCTTTGTCATATCATTTTCATAAATACATTTGGGTTTCACATTATTATTTTCCACTTTATTCATTTTAGTATTAAAAGTGAATTTATGATTAAATATTAGAAAATAT
>JASDQU010097009.1:11339-25675 GCA_032191745.1 Picea mariana | reverse complement strand
TCTTATACATTTAGTTGCTCTTCAACCCACAGGATTGTTGTAACTGGAATGCATGTAAATGTATATGAGGGGTGATGGTTGTCAAGAGAAAAAACAACTATGAAGAATTATATTATAATATGAGGTAGAGACAATGTTTTGGTGGGACGAGATCTGTGGTCGATATTAGTATCGTGAATTCGTCTTAATACTAATCTCCCAATCCTATTGTGTAAGTATTAATTTATTTCGTAAGTATTAATTTTTATTTGCGGATATATGGCCTATGCCTTGTATAATTAGGTTAAGTTTCAAATTTTATGTCAATTGAGTGTAGCTTGGATGATTGTGAGGAATGATTGTTATCCTCCCCACCCAGGTTCAATTCTTATAATGATATGAATAAAGCTTATAATAGGTATGTTGTAATGGCTTCTAGCCTATGTATATTGGAAAGTTGTCTTTGATTCTTAATTGAATAGCAAAGCAATTACTATTTCAAATTTTATATTTTTATATGAGATGGGAAAACATGCATGACCCTTTTAAATAAAATAAAAGTGGGTTTGGTTCAATTTAGAAAAATATATTTTAAAATTTTAAAAAATATAAAATATATATCTTAAAATCACTATTTTTTTAGACTGCAAATTATCTATTATTATTATTATTATTATTATATTTTATTTTAGTTTAAGTTATTTTTAATTAATAATATTAATTTTATTATTATTATTATATTTTAATTTTAATTTATAGAATAATGATATTTTAAAGTTTATTTTTAATTAATAATATTAATTTTAATATAATTAATTTTATTATTTAGAAAAATGTAATCTAAACATTTTAAATTTAAAACTTTTTATTAAACAATATGAAATGAATGATCAATGCATAATTCTTCACAAACATCTAAAAAGATTAAATTATATCGTTTAAATAAGATTATAATTTTCCTAAATTCTATTGCGATAGAAGACAATCTGATATATATACATACGTGTACAAATGTGTACTCTGGTATGCATGTAAATATATCTGAGCGGTGATGGTTGTGATAGAAGAAATAAATACATACAAGATACAATGATGTAGATTTCTTGTTGCAGTAGACTGGTTGAATTTTGTCGTTAAAGTAGCGTCAAGTTTTCTTTTGATCTAGTTGGTTCTTGGGTTGTCTTTTACTCATGGAGAGAAAGAGGATGAGTCTCTATAATGGTTGGATAATAATTCAGATCAAACCACCACGGAGAGTTGAGGAAATGAAGTAAAGGTTTTTGAAATGAGAAGAAAAATGGTTAGGGTATACATTTTATTGTAGATAATTAATTAAGAAAAATATTTGATGTTTCTTGTTATGGAAGTAACATAAAATTATTGAGGTTTGAAGTTTAAAGAATCGAAAATCTAAACAGATTTAGGAGAAGATATATGAACAAACATTAATATAAATAGATCTATGAAGGAAAATTGAGGCATAGTAGGTTCATAGTGAAATTGTTTATAGTACTCTTATTGCACAAAGAACTATCTTAGAAAAAAACTACTTGAGAAATAGAAGGGCCTAATAGAAGAAACATATAAACTTTAAAATATGGGTGAATTTGAACACATTGCCTAAGCATTGCATCTAAGAAAGTGTAGGATCTACAAATCAATGATTGGTTGAATTATGTGCTCAAGTTAGTTGGACCAAATTCTACACCGACGCATGGGTCATAAGAACTTAGAACTTTGAGTAACTTGAAGGTTGTGTAAGGAAATCAAGTTAATCTTAGTATGTGTGACTAGTCAACTCAAAGGTAGTACCCTAAATGATGGCCTTAACTCAAATAAGGTAGTCTTTGGCATGAGGAAAATTTTACTAACACAAATTTCTTGAAACAATAGGGCTTAGGGATTGATGCTAGAAATGGGATATGGAAATTTCGAGTAAAGACATATGAATAGAAAATTATCCGCGAAGGGAAGAAAGTGCTCGAATATAAACACCTCAAGAGGGCCACACATTTTTTGAGTGTGTGGGCTATGGCTAAGAAAGTAAAAGGGGGCTAAGACAAGTGTCGAGGATAGAAAGCATAGGATTCAAAGTCTTAAGAAGACCACAAAAAATTTAGGCAAGAAAAGATTATGGTCTGAGATATGCTTATGGGAACATATTGCGCACTAAGTGGTGCTAGTAGTCGACCACCACAATTATGGGAAAGAGAAACTTGAGCATGTAAAAATATGTCTAAGGTAAGGGGAATTTAGAATGACATTTGCTAGGGACATACAACTTAGTGAAAATATGCTTGAAATCATATTCATGATATTTCTAGGAAAGTGAAGAAGTTGACCAAGTTAATTTTCTCAAGAGTTGGCCCTTTGAATAGATTGAGAAAATTTTAGGCAATCATATTCTTAAGCATGGGAAATGAATACAAAATTAGCTTAAGATAGGAATCGAGGAATTGGAACTAGGAGGGAAGCGTGGGATCCCTTAGCATGAGTAGTTTGAGTAAACTAAATAAATACCAGTGAAAGTTAAGTTTGGGGAGCCCCTAGGAAGGGGATACCTAGGATTTTAGATGTTGACAATGTCGAGAAATTGGGGAAGGACATGCATTCTTATGCAAGATCATTCTTGGGAAAACACTTGGAAGGCACTCAAGATGGAGTGACTAGAAAGTATCGAGATGAATAAGGTTGACAAACCTAAGTAGGAAGATCCTATACACCAGAGAAAATATATTTAGGAAAAAAAGGTTTTGGGCCTTACAACTTGAAAAGGGTACCATTGGAAAGGGTACACATGCCTCATTTACATATCCAACTAAGGAGAAGTGGATGAAAAATATGAGACATTAGGAAGGGTGAATGTAACATGTAGTGTATAGAGTTTCAAGAATGTGAACTTTACAACAAGGCATACAAAGGCTTAGGTGGAAGGTGTGTAATGGCATTTCCACAATTTTGTAGACACCAAGGTGAGGGGGCTTTGATATAATTTTTCTTTTGTGGCATGCCACTCCTTGAAAGAACCTATAGAGAATATCAATTAGTAGCTAGGAGCCCATGTTATGACACATGGGCATGCCTATCTAGCTCAAGCTAGGTAAATTCAAGCCTAAAGCTATATTGCAAAACAAGAAATTTAGAAAATGCATATTTCGACAAGACCAAGAAAAATATTCGATCTATTAATTTTGTTCTTCTTTTAAATGCACTATAATAATACATTTTTGTTATCCCACCACAAAAGCTTGTTGGTTTCCATAGAATTATTCCCTATACAATATTACAAATGATTTTTCTTCCCATAAGGAGGATATTAGCTTTATGGATGCCATTTGTTCTCCTAAATAGAAACAAAGTTTGAAGAAAGTGATTGGCATCCCAATTACTCATGTTGCTAATAACTTGGCAACAAATCCTCTTTCCACTAATACCACACTATTAGAAGAAGTAAATTCTCTTTGAGTGAATAATTTTATTTTGAAGATCTTTTATTTACTGACTAGATTTTAGGGCATTTGTCAAATGTAGTTGATGTTCTTATTAACATTGCAAGTATTAAGGTTGCAAGGCACCAAATTGAGGACACATCCCCTAGTCCTGTCTTGATTCCAAGAAAATTTGGTTATCACACTCATGTTGATAGTTAGATGCTTTCCTATTTTCGCATCTCTTTATTTCACGGGAGCGATGAAGCTAGATTCAAGGGTTTTCACACCATTCCCAACCCCATGTTTCAACTTCAAAAAAATTCATGAAATATTGATGGTTATAGGGAAGAGGACTCCAAAAAAATTTCAATCATAATAATTAGTTCCTTAACACTCATTGTCACAGTGAAGTAAACACTACTGTAGAGGGTGTCCCTCAAGATTTTATTATTTCCCAAGCAAGGTTGCAATTCTCATCCTTTCCTTCCATGAAACTATATGGAAAGGTTGGTTAGGTAAACAAAATCACTCAAGGTAGGGTGTTTTAAATTTATTTCTCACAAATGTACTTACCCCAAACCCTTATGCTCACTATGGTAAAGTTCTTATTGACACCCACTACCCAGAGACTTGTATTCTTATGAGAAAGCATGGTCATGGTTATAATTTGGATGATTGATAACTATATTTATTTTGGAATGTATCATGAGATGAATTATTAGCACAAGGTTGTACCTATAAATAAAAGAAAGAAAATAAATCTCATAAAATATGTTCTTTGATTTTCTCCTTTTAAAAAAAAATATTTGCATTGTTTTTTAATTTTTGTTTAGTGTGTTGGTTTTCTTTCTCTTCTTGGTTTGAGATTTTAGTTTTAGTTTCGCTTGATTTATTATTATTTTCCTCAACCAAAACTAAGCCTCAATGGTGAATAATCTTCTTGGATTCATGTGAGAGTATATTTATTAATGCATTTATTTTGCATGGTTATTGTTAGTCTAACTTGATTACAGGGTGTTTTTACCATGACAACAAGTACATTATGCCTCAAAGTCCACGATTCTTGTGCTTGGGTATGTTTAAATGCATATAGGTTTCTCAAGCATTCTCAATCTTTCCTTTACTTCATTCTTACATGAAAAAAATGTTAATATCATTCTATTAATTTTTTACCCTTTACAAAAATGAATATGAATGCATGCATGGGAATCCACACAAAGATGTTGGTCAAAAACGTGGCAATGGGGTGCCTAGGTGTAAGGTAGCTAGAGAGTTAGTGGAGGGCCCATAGTGATAATAGTGGAGGTCATTCAATGTAAGGTGGACTAGGTCCACTATATTATTAAATAAGACCCACTATAGTAGTTAGATATAATAAATGGGTAGTTAGATATAATAAATGTAAGAGGACTTCTTAGAAGGTTCTACTTCTAGAATATTCTTCCTCTAGAATGTTCTTAGGTGATGGTAGCACTATATAAAGGGGTTCAAGCAATGTAATGGGACATGAAAATAAGTATTGTATTTGGAACGGTATCTCAATAGGAGGAAGCCCCCTCGAAAGATAAGTGAACATGAGAGGATCCCTTCTATAATAGGATCCATTGTATGGTGTTGCCCTACCTCAAGGGTTTGATAGTAATAAAAGAGATTTTGCATATTGTTATTCTATATTGCTCTGTGGATCTATTGTGTATTCATTATTTGTGGTGATTATATTTTTAGATCTATTCAGGTTCTTAAAAAGTGGTATCAGAGCACTTTCCTTGACAGACATTGTGGGAAAATATTTTCTATTTTTTGCAAATTTGTTTTCGGAGAAAAAAAAAGGTCGCGACATTCCAGAAATTTTCGGTATATTTCTATGAAAAAATTGCATAAAAAGGTTGTATCTTTGAGTTCCTCTCAGAAAAACACCCAAGTTAAAAAAAAATCGTTTGAAACGGAGTCCGGAAAGTCAAGATATTGAAGTTTTAAGATCTGCAATTTTTTAGGGTTATTTCCGCGGATGACGGCACAATTGTTTTTATTTTTGTAGCATCTGGAGGCCGAATTTTCCCAAACAAATTACAGATCTTAGTTCCTCTCACAATTTCACCCAATTTCAAAAACAAATTATCCGAAACGGAGTCCAAGAAGTGAATTTATGAGCATTTTAAATTCAACAGTTTTTTATGGTTTTTCCAGAAAAAACCGTGATTTTCTGCCGTTACTTGTTGTTCTATTTTTTTGGTTTCTTCATGACAGTTGTGGGACCGAAGAGTTCATAGGGTGCTCAGATGGATATTTCCTCTCAAAACCTCAAAGAAATTCTACAAATTATTGAAGCATTCAAATCTCAATTGTATGACACATTGGATGTCAAATTGGATGGTCTCACAAACTACCTCAGTGATAGTTTTTGTAGTATTCAAGATTCATTGGATAGCATGTAGGAGAGATTTCTTCTGGAGGACATCAGGGATGAATATAATCAAGAAATATATGCTTGGTATGATTTTGAGGTTGATTGTGATGATTGGTATATGGATAGTTTTCATTTCTGGGATGACAACCACTTCCATATTTTATTTGATGACTCTACTCCACCTTCTGTAGAGAACATCAATGTCCCACATCAGGAGCTAGTTATCAACGTCAAGCCTGCATATTCTACAATGGTATTGTTCCTTCCATATTCATATTTGATCATCTCCCACTATGTGGATGGATATTCTTATTTGGATCCACATGATAGGTGTTAGTATTGGGAGCATCATTTTTAGTTGGTTATTGGGTGCCGACATCTTCCATGTGGGGTTCACATGAGCAATTGGACATGGGACCCTAGTTTACAATGGCGATTGGACTACGTCAGCATGGTGACTTCCATTTCTCTATGGGACCCTGGTTCTCTAGTTTACTTCAGCACTATGGTCCACACTTATCAATGGGACCCTGGCATATGGTTGTACATCAAGCGTTGAGGACAACGCTTTCATAAGAGGGATGGAATGTAAGGTAGCTAGAGAGGTAGTGGGGGGGGCCAAAGGGCCCATAGTGATAATAGTGGAGGCTATTCAATGTAAGGTGGACTAGGTCCACTATATTATTAAATAAGGCCCACTATGGTAGTTAGATATAATAAATGGGTAGTTAGATATAATAAATGTAAGAGGACTTCTTAGAAGGTTCTACTTCTAGAAGATTCTTCCTCTAGAATGTTCTTAGGTGATGGTAGCACTATATAAAGGGGTTCAAGCAATGTAATGGGACATGAAAATAAGTATTGTATTTGGAGCGGTAGCTCAATAGGAGGAAGCTGTCTCGAAGAGGCAAGTGAACAGGAGAGGATCCCTTCCATAATAGGATCCATTGTATGGTGTTGCCCTACCTCAAGGGTTTGATAATAATAAAAGAGATTTTGCATATTGTTCTTCTATATTGCTCTGTGGATCTATTGTGTATTCATTATTTGTAGATCTATTCAAGTTCTTAACTCTAGGAATGCACACACACATGAACACTCTCTCTTTATTAGAAGTGTGCATGCATTCATAAGCATACAACCTCAAGGTTCCAAAACTGTGCCAACTTGGCACCAAATCACTAATTTCAAGAATACATGAACATTCTTGAGCACGTGTGTGTTTAGGAGTGTGCACATTCTCAGGTTACATTTAATTGGGAAAACAAGTTGTTACTTTTTCATTGTTACCCAACATACCATGTGAGGAATTTTAACTATCATTGAACAAATTGACAAACAATTGAATGGGAACAATTGAGGATTCATTGCACATTTAGTGCATTTTCAGGGGTCAGTGCACATGGAAAGTGGAAGTTAGTTAGAAGTAGTTAAAACTTTTGGTCCATTTTGTAACGGGCTAAGCCCTAGTGTCAATGTATAAATATGTAAAGTATTTTTGGGTAGAAGTAGTCGTGGCATCGTTTATTGAACTTTGGTAGTTGGTTGATGAGTTCATGAGTTGAGAAAGACTAGTTGGTGTGTGTGAGGAGTAAGGAAGAGTGAGCTAAGTGTGCACTTTCTGAGCAAACGACAAGGGCATGTTATAACTAGGATATTTTGTATGAGCACGGTGTGCATATATTATAAGATGATGTTGAATGATAATATAAGAAGCTTGTTGTTGTGGATGTATCCCAGTTTGGGGTGAACCATGTTAAATCTTTGTGTTATGATGTATGTTGTGTTGTGTTTTGTTTCTGTTTATGGTGCACATGTAATGAATGAATGGTTAAAATGAATATGTTATATCCTTTAATGATTCTTCACATAGGATATATGAATGAATGTTAAATGTGATATTTATGATGAATGCCTCACATTCCCCATGACCGCGAAAACTTGGTTGTTGCATTCCCCATAGGTACCTTGGATGATACTTTACCTTCTTGAGGGTGATGCCTAAAGTGACGGTATCTCTAGGTTTTTGTTGGTGAATTAATGTTGAACCCCGGGTATGCCCATTGCACACTAACAAATGGTTTCGTTGTTGGGACTGGGATCTGTGATTGAGGGGAATGTGGGGGCCGACTAAGCAAGAGATAGGACAATGGTTAGAGATGATGAAGCATGAGTTATAGAGGTATGCTTTTACAAATTTGCATGAGATTTTCTTTGTTGATTTTATGAATGTTTTAGCGGAGTGGATATAAACATTAGTTGAATAGAACAAAATATTTTTCACTACGGTTTTAAGGAATTGTACCCCTGAGTTGACTCAGCAAGTTAATGTAGTAAGAAATAAGATATCACATGAAATCGATTACTCGTTGGATAGTGTGTTGGGAGGTTATGTTACTGAGTTTTCTATAGATTGTACACAATCATACAGTGTTGTTGAAAGAGAATTCTTCAAGGGTCCATGCAGAAGTTACTTGAAGTCATTGTCTACTTGGCTCAAGATGTTGTTGTGGGACACAAGAGTTATTGTTGAATTTTCACTAGGATATGCTCAAGCATGAAGTTTATTTCAATTTTATCATTTACTTGAACCATAGACAAGTGCAACTACACCATTAACAATTTGTTGCAATAACCAAGATCACAAGAAGAAATACCATGCACGAGAACACAAGAAATATCCTGGGAAATCCTTCTCAACAAGGGAAGAAAACCCAACCAATCCTTTTCTATATTCTCAAAAGAAATACCTCCCACACCATAGACCTAGCACACAAAAGGGTGCTCTCAAAAACCAAGAAGGCTAGTGCCCAAGAGAGGTGCACACTTCAGCCCTAGAACTTGTACTTGCTGGAATTTCCAAAATCACATGTGTGTTGTGTTTCCATAATGGGGAAATCACCTTTATTTATATTAGACTGGACACATCAAAAGTGGTGTCTATTGGCACAACAGGGCCTACCTCAATAACTCAAAATATAATTAATAATTACCATATTAATTATCTTTTACATTAATTATCTTTGACTTTATGGTGGGGCCGACCTGTACACTTTACATCACAATTAGGGTTACAGGTAAATATAACTCTTAGAAAATATAGCAAGGGATATCACACACCCACTAGTGCTCATCCACTAGGGTCACATCCACCTGTGCTCACTCAACATATCTCTATCTCACTAAGTCTCACAAGAGACTCATCTGGACGCACACTCACTAGTTCTTAGCCACTAGGATCACATCCACCTGTGCTCAGCCACAGGGATGCCCTACTCAATAGATATCTATCTCAATGAGTCTCACAGGAGAATCATCTGGAGTACCACATCCTCTCAACTCTCTACACAGTGGAGAATAATAAACCCACCACATGGGCTCCTTCACCCCTCACAGGGGTACACATCATTTCATCTCAAGCGACACACCCTTCTCATGGTCATCTTCCTTACACAGGGGCACACAACATTCCATATCTGTCTCAGAGAGAAACGACACACCCATCTCATGGGAATATTCCCTGCACATGGGCACACAATGTTCCATCTTCGTCTCAGAGAGGAACGACACACCCATCTCATGGGAACACCCAAACCATGGGCTCTCTCACATGACGACTAACTCAGTCTGTGTCCTGGAGGATGTCTCACGCAACTGTAATAATCAACACTCCCTCTCAAATAGGGAGGAATTCTCCACCAGGCCAAGTCTCTCACGAAAGTACTCAAACTTCATCTTGGAAAGTGGTTTGGTGAAGATATCTGCAATCTGCTCATGTGTAGGAAGGTACTGCACGTGTACTGCTTCCTTTGCACCATGTCTCTGATATAATGATATTTTATCTCAATATGTTTCGATCTATCATGAAACACAGGGTTCTCAGAGAGCTTCACACAACTCTGGTTATCACAATGAATAATGGTGGGATCCATCTCATGATCAAATAAATCCGTCAGGAGTTTGCAAATCCACACTGCTTTGCAAACTGCCACACTCAAGGCTATATACTCTTCTTCTGCGGTACTCAAGGCCATAGAACTTTGTTTCCTGCTGCACCAGGAAACCATGGCAGACCCCAAGGTAAAATAACAACCAAATTTTATCTTCTGGTCCATTGCGCTCCCTGCCCAATTTGCATCGTCATATCCCTGCAAACTCAAGTCTACACTAGAGGCATATCTCAGGCCATATCCAACTGTTCCTCATAGATATCTCAAGACATGCTTCATTGTTATCTAACGAGTCTGTCTCGACTGACTCATGAACTGACTAAGTACATTCAATGCATAACATATATCATGTATAGTGTTAACCATATACATCAGTGATCCAATCATTTGTCGATACAAGTGTGGATCAATCTCACCTGAATCAGTAGAATAATTGTTCATTTTCTTCAAATCCATCACCATCGGTGTAGGCATGGATTTGCACTCTGTCATACCGAACTTCTTCAATATCTCCACTATTTATTTTCCTTGACTCAGAAAAATCTCATCAGTCCTCTGCCATACTTCTAGTCCCAAGAAGTAGTGCATCATACCCAGATTCTTCATCTCAAATTTAGCAGTCAATGCTTGCTTGCATTCAACAATAAGTCTTTCTGAACCGGTGAGGAATAGACCATCCAAATATAGGACCAATATTAAGCACTTGTTACCAACAATATGGTAATATAGGTTTGGATCAGTAGCACTCTTGTTGAAGTCCAAACTCATCAAGAATCCATCAATTTTCTCATACCAAGCATGAGGTGCTTCCTTTAGTCCATACAAGTATTTCTTCAACCTGCACACATGATATTTATCGTTGTGTATTACAAATCCTTCTGGATTCTCAATATAAAGTTCTTCCTCAATATCACCATTGAGAAAGGTTGTCTTTACATCCATCTGATGTAGTTTCCAACCCATGGATGTAGCTAGTGCAATGATAGTATGGATGGAAGTGTATCGGGCTACTGGAGCAAATGTCTCATCATAGTCAACTCCCTCTACTTGTGAGAGTCCTCTAGCTACAAGTATCGCTTTGTATTTCCCGATATTTCCATCAGCTTCATGATTGATCTTATAGATCCACTTGGAAGTCACTACAGACTTCCCTTTCGGTCTCAGAACAATATCCAATACATCATTATTCAAGATAGACTGATATTCTTCTGTCATGGAATCTTGCCATACTTTCTCACCTGTAGATTCTCCATGAAAAGAAGGCTCAAAATCAATGATGTGGCTCATGGCTGAAAGTTANCTTTGAGGGGTTGCATGTCCCTCTGCCTCCTACAGAGTCTATCAAGCCTAGTGAAGCCTTTTATTCCCTACTACAATATCTCTAGCGATATCAACTGGAGAAACTAGATCAGCTAGAGCAACTGGATCAACTGGAATAATGTTTGTCTCCCTTTGAACTACTGAAGGGGGAGAAGGTACTGTCTCACTGTCGGTCTCCATATGAGATTTTCTGGATCTTTCAAAGGCTATTTCTTCTTCAAAGATAACATATCTTCTTATCTCAATCTGTCTCTGACCAGGGATGTAGTTCTGATATGCCTTTGAAGATTCATTGTATCCCACAAATGTACCCTTTCTCCCTGAAGGGTCTAGCTTGGATCTCTTCTCTTTGGGTACATGAAAATATACTGGGCACCCAAATATCCTGAAGTGTCCAATATTAGGCTTCACTCTGGTGAAGGATTCTTCGAGATTTATGCTCTTCAAAATATGGTGAGGACTCTTATTCTGAAAATATACCATTGTCATGCATGCTTCTGCCCAAAGAATCATGGGTAGACTTTGATCATGTATCATCACTTTTGTTGCCTCAATGATGGTTCTTTTCTTCCTCTCTGCAACCCCATTTTGCTAAGGGTTGTAAGGAACTGTGTACTCCCTCTTGATCACTGCTTCAATACATAAATTGTTGAAATCCTTGGAGGTGTATTCTCCTCCATTATCTAATCTTAGTACTTTGATCTTTCTTCCGGCCAGGTTCTCGACTTGAGCTTTGAATTCTTGAAATTTTGCAAGAACTCCATCCTTGTTCTTCAGGAAGTAAATCTAAGTTTTCCGAGAGTGATAATCTATGAAGAGTACATAGAAAAAATATCCATTCAGGGAGGCAACAGTCATTGACCGACACACATTTGAATGTATCAAGTCCAAGATTTCCTTGGATCTATTTTCACTGCTCAAGAGGGACCCTTTGACATTTTTTCCAAGAGCACAACCTTTGCAAACACCTTTATGTTGAATTTGTATCTTTGGAAGGCCTGTTAACATTTTCCCTAGAGCTGGGAGATCTCTATAATGAATGTGAGAAAGTATCCTATGCCATAGCTCACTCACGATGATAGTATTATGTAACAGGGCATGGACTAGTCTGATGGTCAATCTATATAAGTTGTTTTCTCGAACACCAATTACTTTGGAAGAATTTATATTTGAGTCCTTGTGCCATGAAAGAAATTTTCCTTCAGAAAAGGTAACCTTGTATCCTTTGTTTTCTAAGGCAGAAATGGAGGCAAGGTTCCTCTTCATCCTAGGTACATAGAGTACTTCACTTAGTTGAAGATGCATGTCAGAATCTAGTTGGAAGATAGAAGTTCCAACCCACTTCACATTATATCTGGCATCATCTCCAAGGACAACATGTAGATTGGTCTCTTTCTCAACAAGGTTAGTCAGCTGATCTCTAAAACTGGTCATGTGCCTGGAGGCACCACTGTCAATTAGCCAAGTATCATCATTAGTAGGAACCATACCTGAGAGTGTTGAGATGAGTAAGAATGTTTCTTATTTGATGTCTTTGTCTCTTTGAATTCTTGTCTTCCAGGAACTGTATTTGCTTGATCTATCAAGCTTATCTCCCATCATAGTTATGTTCATCATATTTTAGATTCTTCACAAACCCTTGCTAACTAGGCTATAAAACCTAACAGCTAGGCTAGGCTAGCAACCTTAGGTTTTTTTGGGCTTATGACTACCAAAAATAAGCCTTGAAAGTCAAAAGAACACTAGTGAGTTGAGAAGCTTCTTCAATGAGTTGCAGAAACCCTAATTCTGAAATTTCTACAAAAAATTGTGAAACCCTAGAAACCCTAGGGCCAAAAATAAAAAATGCTTAGAAATGAAATATGAAACTTGTCAGAGGTGCACTGAGGGAGGAGATACACTCCCATGAAATTTTTATCCCCAACATCCAAGTATTAAGTGATGGAACACCCAAAAAGAGAGGGTTATATAGATTTTCTGGAAACCCTAGGAGGGTCATATGGTTATGCAGAAGTGAGAGGATGACTGGTATATGCTTGTGCAATGGGTTCTTCAAGACCTAAGATTTGATACCATTTTGAATTTTCACTAGGCCAGGCTCAAGCATGAAGTTTATTTCAATTTTACCATTTACTTAAACCATAGACAAGTGCAGCTACACCATTAACAATTTGTTGCAATAACCAAGATCACAAGAAGAAATACCATGCAGGAGAACACAAGAAATATCTTGGGAAACCCTTCTCAACAAGAGAAGAAAACCCATCCAATCATTTTCTATATTCTCAAGAGAAATACCTCCCACACCATAGACCTAGCACACAAAAGGGTGCTCTCAAAAACCAAGAAGGCTAGCACCCAAGAGAGGTGTGCACTTCAACCCTAGAACTTGTACTTGTTGAAATTTCCAAAATAACATGTGTTTTGTGTTTCCTCAATGGGGAAATCACCTTTATTTATATTATACTAGACACATCAAAAGTGGTCTCCATTGGAACAACAGGGCCGACCTCAATAAATCAGAATATAATTAATAATTACCATATTAATTATCTTTTACATTAATTATCTTTCACTTTATGGTGGGGGCGAATTATACCATTTACATCACAATTAGGGTTACAAGTAAATATAACTCTTAGACAATATATCAAGGGATCTCACACAACCACTATTTCTCATCCAGTAGGGGAACATCCACCTATTCTTAGCCATGGGGACGTCCAACTCAACATATCTCTATCTCACTGAGTCTCACAGGAGAATCATCTGGACACAAACTCACTAGTGCTCAGCCACTAGGATCACGTCCACCTGTTCTCAACCATAGGGACCTCCTACTCAACAGATATCTATCTCACTGAGTCTCATAGGAGAATCATCTGGAGTACCACATGGTCCCAAATCTCTACACAGAGGAGAACAATAAACCCATTGTTGATTAAGGTTGGTTGTCATTGATGCCAACCCTTGAAGAAATCCCCGTAGCACAAAGGTTTGGGTAATGGGCCCAATATTGTTTGATGTAAATATGACTCATTATTGTTTTGTCATGGTTGATAAGAAGTAAATATGGATGAACTCCAAAGTGGTCCCCTTATGGTGAAATCCCTTACGGGAAGACGCTTTGTGGAGTAAGAGAACCCATGCTTAATTGTGGAATAATGAGATGAAGGAAAGTGAATTTGTCAGGGAAAATATCCTATATGGATAGTGCTTGTCATTTCATTTCCGTTGGTATGTGGAACG
>JASDQU010097008.1:0-10924 GCA_032191745.1 Picea mariana | reverse complement strand
TTATACACACAGTAGCAGAAGGGTATTCATTCGAATCGGCCAAGATATTGTTAGAAAACCTGGTTAAAGAGATTACAGAGTATCGGTCACTAAAAGCCAAAGGGAAACCAACGCTGTTTTTCATGTCATATTATATTATGGATGTCGTTTATTTCATGACGCCCTTTCCTTTCATGGGTTGGAGCTGGACTCCAAATAATGTTGAACCCATACATACTTACCATTCGAAGCTTTGGGAAGAGAAGGCGAAGGATTTCTTTTATGAAATATGCAACTGGGTGGTGGTGTCGATGCACACTTCTATATATGGCTACCCACCTCCTAGGATTTCTGACAAAGTTGTGTGTAATCTGCGAAGAATAGCAGATTGGTATATTGAGGAACACTTCTCCTATATCAGGGTTTTCGGTTGTTCGATCCCTCCACACTCTCTGCCTCAATTTTTACCAGATGGACTGATGTATCGCGAGGTAGCACATCAAACTGTGATGGGGGGGATAAGTAAATAGTTGAAAGTGGTATAGAAAAAGGTATGGCCCTCTTTTCCCCTGCAGATTGGTACATTTTCTTTACTGGGTTTCATCCATTCAAACGTAGAGGCCGCGACTCTGGGAGAAATCAGGCTAGTAGATATTGAATTTAAGAAGCACGATCCACATAAGATCGTAGGTAATTACATGGCTAGCTGTAATTTGAAAACATATGAACACGAAGAATCTCCTCAAGACGAGATGTTTCGAGGAGTAAGGTCATATCAAGAGGTCATGAGTCAAGTGAGAGCTCTGTCACTAGATCAAATAACAGAGTTTTATAATTTCTAGAGACATGGAAGGAGGGGGCTCAAGATTCAGAGACAGTGAGTTCCAATAGACAAGAAACCCGAGGAAGTTCAGAAAAGACTGAGGTGTTAACCCAGAGAGGAGACAACATAGAGACATATGTATCAGGTGATCCAGCTAAAGATAAAAATGAGACATTGACAAAGAAGGGAGAATAAGGGCTACTATTTACACCAGATAAATCAACTACTGACATGGCCGAAAGACAGTCGTCCACAAAAATCAGTAGTCCCACCTGGTTTATCACACCGTTACAATCCACCAGAGGGAACCCAAATACAGAGGTAGTATTCATAGGGGACCTCATGCCCATTTCGATTGAAGAATTTCCTCCTTCCAATTTCATTTTTAGCAAGAAAAGGAAGGTTGTGGTGAAGAGAGAAGTACACCAAAAGGAAGGTTCAGCTGTCAAAAGACATAGGGTTCTAATCGATGGAGAAGCCTTGGAAGAGGTAGACTTTGTTGAATAAGTAGTAGGTTCACTGGGGGATTTTACAACAACTAACCAGTTTTCAGTTGGAAGTTTAAAAGAATGATTGAAGTGGAAAGATGTGAAAATAGGCCAGTTGCAGGAAAAAATAAGGACCGTAGAAAATAATGTCAGGAGCGAAGTCAACAAATGTCTTGAACAAGATAGAACTAGTGATAGACAATAAATTCAAAAGCTCAAATCCAGTCTTGATGAGATGCACAAGAATGTATAGGCAAGTGAAGGGCGGGGCATTCAGCAAAGCGAATTGGTGAAGCAATTACAGGCCAAGGTGAACTTGACTGAGAAAATGGTTATAGATATAACCGTTTTCCAAGGACAGACATTGGAGGTATGTAAGAAGCTGAAATCAGTGCAACTAAGCCTTTTTGACAAAGTGGAGATTATCCAAAATCATTTTCGGGTGGTGAACCAATCATTGGATAACATTTGTTTCAGAGAGAGAGAGGCTACTGTAGCTTGAACCACCTTTCAAACAATGGTTGTATCATCGTCTAGGGAATAAATGTCTGTAGTTCCCAAGTTGTCTGTTTCGAAGCAGTTCATAGGTGACACAATATTGAAGACCTGGGAAGCCAACATAGCCTAAAGTAAAAGGACGACTAAGGAAATCAAATATGCTTGTGAAGAATCTTTTCACTCACTAAATAAAGAGTCATTAGGCATTAGAAAATATGATCATTTTGAAATACTGGGACAAGTTGACATAGTTAAGCATCAATTTGATATCGAAGCAAGCTTAGAAGAAGCTCAGGAAGAAATATCACAGCTAAAACAGGTTGATATCATTTAGATAGATAGATGGCTGGTGAAACCTAATTTGCAGCTACAGTCAATAACTTCAGAGGAAAAAAGAATAGAAGATAGAATGCCACAATTAGAAAATAAATTGTACATTTTTTAGGCAAAGGATGTGACAGAACCCTCTAGACTAATAGCCCAATTTGTAAGAAGGTGTGTTGAATGTATTGAGCGAGGAAAATGAAGCACTTCAAAGAACCAATAAGGTAGCCTGCACACATCATATGTGCAGATCATGATCAGAGGAACGACTATTTTTTGAGCTAGAGAATAAGAAGAGAAAATGTCTCTGTCAGTGAGACGAAAAGATAGAAAGGATGCAAGTGAAGTGTTTCACATTTTATATTTTGTAGTTTTTACTATTTTAGAAATAAGGAGAATTCCAACCGTTTAGGGTTGATAATCTTTTGGATAAATATATCTTTCTAATATTTAACAAAGGGTTGCTTCTTGTCGTATTGTAATCGAGAAAACTAATCCTTTGTGATTATTAATACAAGTGCAAACATGGATTCCAAATTTTATGTTGTTTGAATTGTGTGCATCTCTTTGTATTCTATGTCTCTGGTTTCTTTATGTTACTCCTTGATAAGTGAATAGTTGCAACTTAGTACAACATCTACTGCAATTACATTTCATTTAGTTATCTAATAGTAAACAATTTTTCCTTTGTATTTTCTATTAGAAAATACAAGACCTGCAAGCTACTCAGATCACTACATTATATATCCTTTCAGGGATACATTTCATTCATTCTTATACTATAAACAAAGTAAGATTCTTCTACCATTGATGCCTTAATTTGTTTAATAGTTTTGTAATTTTATCCTTCATCACTCTTTTTGATAAATTGACTCAGATGACAAAATACGGCCTTTGTTCTGTTCAATTGTTAATTTCATTTAAAGATTCAATTCTTACATAACAAGCAGAATAAAAAGAACTTAAAAAAAAAACATTCCTTAATTCTTGATGACTGACATTTTACTTTGAGCCTTAAGTTTAATCTCAGGATCAACATCTTTTTGTCGCCATTGTCGGGGATGGAGAAACGAAGTTATTTTTCCTTGGGAAAACGACATGGTAAGTTTCTCTTTTTGATAGTGAACAAATATTGAATACATTATAAGGCTAATTTTTATCTTTCACTTGGCAACTCTACAATTAATAAACTGACATTCAGTCGAAGGAATACCAGAGAGAATCCAGATGATAAGCAGACTACACCTGTATCTGACCCTGAAAAATTTTTAAAACCAAGGGGATACCTCAAGCAGACCACTGCATCCATAAGTAAGGTTTACCAATCTAAACCCACACAGTCTAATGCTAAGGTTCCAATTAAATAGTTAACTCTGCAAGAAGGTTCCACCCAAATCCATTTAGGAGAAGCATTAGCTGATAGAATTGAAGTTGAAACCAAAAACCCCGAATTGGTTTTATTCGAGATAAAATATGAAACCAATTCAAGTGCCTCCTTTACTAATAAAGGTAAAAAAACCATTTTGATACCTGTTGTAATTGACATTCCATCATTTCCCGAAGTAAAGGTCCCAAATTCCCAAAGTTTTGAATAATATATCTTACACTCTGATTCAACTCTCGTTGGTTCTCCCGTTTATATATCCTGTAAATCCGAAGAACCTATTCCTCATTTTCCCATTCCTTCCTTTTCATATTTCTTGTCTCTGGAAGGTAAGTCTCCAGAACATTTTTCGCCTCATCCTGAAGTACTCAAAAGGTCACTACACATCTTTGAAAACCCTCTTTAAAACCTCCAAGTTTCATCCCCTATATTATCAATGGTTGTTGTCGGAGGAGGTTGTGTCAGAAGTGGTGCCGGAGGTGGCGGAGGTGGAGGAGAACATGGTTCTGGAGGAGGACGAGGTGTTCAAGGGACACCCCCACCTCCTATAATTTTCTCTAAAGTAGCTGCTAGATATGCTCCTTTGGTCCTCCCAGTTCCCCTCCACAATTTACCCGAAACCTATATGAAAAATCTGCCAAAGTTTACAGGAGAATGAGACTTAACCGCGACTGAGCAGATAAATTTCTTTGATAAACTCGCTGATATCCTTGGCCTTGAACATGAGGATGTTTATTCAAGACTCGTAGTTCAAACTTTCGGAGGACAGGTGAGAACTTGGTTCTGAGGACTGCCAGAAGGTTCAATAGGATCATATGATGCTTTAAAAAATTCCTTTCTCAGACAATGGGGAGAGAGAAAAGATCACCTTTATTATTTAACCGAGTTTGGAGATTTAAGAAAGAAAATTTCATAAACAGTTCTCGAATTCACTCAAAGATTTAATAAATTATGTAACAAGATTCCAGTCGAGGTTAAACCTTCCCAACCGACAATAAAGGTAAATTTTGTCGAGGCTTTTGAACTCAATTTTTCTCTACTGTTGAGGGAAAGGAGAGAAACCGACCTCACTAGAATGCAAGATGATGCTGTTGAAATTGAGTCAAATATGATGGCATCGGGAAAATTAAAGGATAAAATCGAAATGATAAACAAAGAAACCAAACGATTTAGAGAACAAATAGGACCTTCATGATTTGGGAGGTCCGCAGAGGATAAGATGGATGATATGGAAAAAATAATCAAAGAATTATCTAACAAAATCTCGAAGATGGAACTGGATCAATCTAAAACGGATTAGTTCACTAGAAAATATTTCAGAAGGAATCCTAACCCTCAAATACAAAAAAGACAAATAAAAAATGAAGATCAAAAGATTCAGACCCCCTTTAAAAGTGAAAATTTTGTAGGAGGAGATGACATGCAAAACTTTGAGGAGTTAGAGGAAGCTATGGATAATATTGGCAATGATTGTCAAGAACCTCATTTGATGAGGCACGATTATGAAAGGTATTTAAATGCAAAATACTGATCTAATAATGATGATAGAATAAATATCACACAAGATTCTACCTATCAAGGAATCACTGACAATATAATGGTCGAGCTCCAACAAAAGTATAATTTAAGGCCTAGAGGTAGAAATACCGCAACTGCCCAACCGAAGAAAATCTTGTCGAGAAGCAAAGCGAATGAGGCAGCTCAACCAACAACTGAAACACATACTGACAAAACAAAGGCAGCTAAAAGATAGACTATCAAAACAAAGCCAGTTGAAACACAGAATGCTAAAACAAAAGCAGCTGAAATGCAGAATGCTAAAACAAAAGTAGTTGAAACACAGACTATTGAAAGAAAAATAGTTGAAATGAAAGAAACAAAAACTAATAAATCAGAAAAAAGGGAGATAGAAACCCCAACCAGAGAAGTTGAAAAGACAATCGGAAGTTTCAGTCTAGAAAATGAGATCAATAAAATCAAGATCCCTGTTCCTTTGGTTGAATTGGAAAAAAACCCTACATATAGAAAATCATTGCCAAAATGATAATTTTTTTGGATGTTGAAAGTCATGCGGACATTATAAATTTAGAAGATGATAAATCGACTATAATGTTTGTTCCACATTATGAAAATTCCATAGATTCTATCACTCCTTTGTACATTACACTGATTGTGCATGATCATCTGATCCATAACTACATGTTATATTCAGGAGCCTCCCACAATGTGATGCCCAAAGCTATTATGGATTATCTTGGCCTCAAAATCACCAGACCATACAGAGACTTATATTCTTTTGATTCGAGAAAAATTAAATGTATGGGTATGATTAAAGATTTAGTGCTTAATCTTGCATAGATTCTGGTAAAAAGTGTTCTGATGGATGTGGTTGTTGTTGATATTCCTCCAAAGTATGGCATATTGTTATCCAGATCTTGGGGTGCCAAACTTGGAGGATACCTTCAACTCCACGTGACATACACTACAATCCCGATCTTCGACAGACAGTTCACCCGCCCGTACAGAGAAACAACGCTGGCATATACAGTAAGTGACCCGCTGAACCCAAAACATTACCCTCTTTATGTTGCAGATCAGGATTTAAAAAACTGTATTATCGATTGATGATTATTTAGATGAATGTATAGAATAAAATTGTATAGAAAAAGAAAAAATAGAAAAGACAAATAAAAATGTAAATAATATTGGAGTTTGGAAAATGTGTTTTGATGGTGCTTCATCTCGTGAAGGAGCAGAATCTGTAGTGTTGTTTGTGGCACCCAGGGACAAGTTTATTATCCCTTTCTCTTACATATTACAGTGGGACATCGATTACACCAATAATGTATTTTAATACGAAGCCCTGGTTCTAGGATTAGAAGCTACCAGAAAGTTGAAGATTGAAAACTTGGTAGTTTATGGTGATGCATAATTAATTATAAAATAGATAAAGCATCAGTATTAGGCCAAACACATGAGGTTGAGGTCCAACAGAAATTATGCCTGGGATTTAATTGGTTTTTTTTTATTATCGTTTAATATTCATCACATCCCCAGAACCGAAAATCAATAGGCAGATTCATTGGCCAAAGAAGCCGCGACGTTTGTACCTCCTACTATTCTCAAACTAAAGTATCACATAGAAATGAGGCACATACCCTCAATACCAAAAAATATACAACACTGTCAGGTTTTCAAAGATGATGAGAAAATCAGACAATTCTTAGAAATGGTGGATGATTTTTCCGAAACGCATATTGATTAGGAAAATAAAAATGACCTTGCTTGGATAATGCAAGAAGGTGAAGATCCTCAGGAGTTCCGAGATAAGATCGCCAATCATCGCATGTTGGTACTAAAAATTAATAAGATCCCTAAGGGTCTAAATCCTTTGGAGAGATTATTTGGTCATGACGATATTCCCTTGAAGTCTACTTTTCAGCCTCGGCCTGAGGAGGTTGAAGATTGTAATATAGGCACCAAGGAAACTCCTAAGTTGGTAAAAATATCTAAATACCTTCCCCCTAAAATGAAAAACAAATATGTCGAGTTAATCAAGCACTACAAGGATGTTTTCTCCTGGTCCTATGATGAATTAAGAACTTACGATACCACTGTAATCGAGCACAAAATTCCCCTAAAGCAGGGTGTTAAACTGTTCAGGAAGAAGCTCAGAAAGATAAATACCATACTACTACTTGTGATCGAAAAGGAGTTAAAGAATATCCAGGATGCTAAAATCATTTTTCCACTCAGATACTCCGAGTGGGTAGCCAATCTAGTCTTGGTAAGAAAGAAAAACGGTGAAATCAGACTGTGTGTAGATTTCAAAAATTTAAACAAATCATCCCTCAAAGATAATTATCCATTACCTAAAATGGATCATGTATTGGAAAAAGTGGTCGGGGAAAATAGAATGTCCATGATTGATGGATTTTCAGGCTATAACCAAATTGCATTCCACGAGGATGATAAAGAAAAAACAACGTTCACCACCTCGTGGGGTACCTTTATGTATGATAAAATTCCATTTGGTTTGATGAACACAGGAGCCACTTTCCAATGAGCTATGGACATCACCTTTGTTGGCGAAATAGATAGGTTCGTTGTCATTTATCTTGAAGATCTAAGCGTGTTTTCTAAATCTGATGTAGAGAACTTGGTACACCTCAAACAGATGTTTGAGAAATGTCGAAAATTTGGTGTGTCTCTGAACCCTAAGAAATCCCACTTTGCAATGAAGGAAGGTAAAATCTTGGGCCATACAGTATCTCTAGATGGAATCAAAATCAACCTTAAAAGGGTTGAAGCTATAGATACTATCAACATTCCTAGGAATAGAAAGAAGATTCAGTCATTTTTAGGAAAAAATAATTTTTTAAGAAGATTCATCCCGAACTTTGCTGAAATCGTAAAATTGATTACAGATATGCTAAGGAAGGACAGCGAGGTCAAATGGACGACTGAAGCCAAAGCGTCATTCTAACGTATCAAGAATATTATAGGTGAAGCACCGATGCTGGCTAGCTTAGATTATATGAAAGAATTCTTGATTATCTGATTTTCCTCTGAACACACTATCACGGTCATGCTCTTACAAAAGAATGATGAAGGTTTTGAGAAACCGATAGCATTTTTTAGTAAAATTCTTCGACACGCTGAACTGAAATATGATATATTAGAAAAATAGGCAGATGCAATGGTGAAAGTCCTCAAAGATTTCAAGACTTATGTGCTCCATTCTAATATAATTTCTTATGTACCTACCAGTGCTATCAAGGATATATTAGTTCAGCCATATAGTGATGGAAAAAGGGGCAAATTGTTAGCCAATATTCAAGAATTTGACTTAGAAGTAAAACCAACCAAACTTGTCAAAGGTCAGGGCTTGGATAAACTACTAGCCAAATCGAATTTTTGGGCACTTGGGACAAATAATCTGCAGGAGTGTGAAGGGTTTCTTGACATAGAAGAATTTGATGTTACTATACCTGAAACCAAAATCCAGGAGAAATTCTCTTCTTCAAATTGGTATAAAGACATAGTCTCTTACCTTCTATCTCTGCAGTGCCCAAGCGATATGACTCCTTCTAAAGCTAGAACGTTGAAATTGCATGCTGTAAAATATTGTATCATGGATAGTAAACTACATTGGAAGGATCCTCTAGGATTTTTATTAAGTTTTTTAGTAGAATCTGAAACAGAGAGAGTCATAAATGAGTTCCACGAAGGGGTGTGTGGAGGGCATCACGCATGTAGAGCAACGAACTATAAAATCCTGAGAGTTGGATATTATTGGCCGAAACTATTCACTGATGTGAATGCTAAAGTCAGATCCTATAACCCTGTCAACTGTTTGCAGGCAAGCAAAATATTCTTGCACTACCTTTGGTCCCAGTTAAAACAGAAGCCCCATTTCAGCAATGGGGTCTGGATTTCATCGGTGAAATACATCCACATTCAAGCGCACAACATAAGTGGATTTTGACTGCTATGGACTATTTTACTAAATGGGTAGAGGCCATTTTGACGCAAAACAAAACCGACATAGTGGTGACCAGTTTCTTAGAAGAGAACATTTTATCGAGATTTGGCTGTCCTCGGAAGATAGTTACCGACAATGCCCAAGATTTCAAATCCATGGCTATGGTAAGTTTTTGTCAAAAGTACAACATTGTACTAGAACATTCCACAACCTACTATCCTCAAGGCAATGGATTAGCTGAGTCCTTAAACAAGAGCTTAATCACCATAATTAAAAAAGTGTTGATTGAGAACAAGAAAGCTTGACATGTACATTTGAAATATGCATTGTGGGCTAATAGAATTGGTACTAAGAGATTGATCGGAATGTCCCCTTTTCAAATGGTATATGGCACCGATATTGTTCTTCCCATAAATTTGGATCTGCACTTAATGAAAATATGGAAATACGCAAGGGAAGATCCAAATGATATCACCAGAAGAATTAATCAATTGATTGAAGTCCAATAGAATAGAGTTGAAGTGGATGAAAAACTCCAGAAATATCAAGACAACATGAAATCTTTGTTTGACCAAAAAGCTAAGGATAAAGAATTTCTCCCTGGTGACTTGGTTTTAAAATGGAATGCTAGGAAGGAAGACTCAGGAAAACACAACAAATTTGACCATATCTAGTGTGGGCCTTTCAAGATCACATCTTCTGAGGGGAAAAATTCATTTCTGCTAGAAAATCTTGACGGAAAAATCCTTAACACCCCTATCAATGGGCATTACTTGAAGAATTTCATGGAATGATAAAGTTATGAACTCTCATTGTATATACCGGTTTGATTTTCATATTCTTGTTTGCAATTATTCATTTCTTTGGTAAGTTTTTACTTTCACTGTAAATAAAACTAGGTTAATTGATTTCATAAAAACAAAAATATAAAAATAAGTAACACATAGAGTTTCGATCTACATAATTTACTGACATTCTTCATGTTATTGTCATACAGGATACTTGTCGATGGCTGAGAGATAAGAGATATCATAAATCGGCATTCACGAAACAGAACATGTTAGAAAAACAGGACCATGGAGCAATAAAATAAAACAAATGCGGAAACAAAACACATAACATACACAATACAATAGAGACACAGATTTATGTGGTTCACCCAGTGTGGGCTACATCCACTAGAGAAATTTCCAGTTCCTTCCTTTATTATTATCCAACATATGAAGGGATACAACCTACAACAAACCCATTGCAACTTCCTCTTCTTTCTCTCACAGTCTCCTATCTCAGAATACAATATTCGCCATCAACCATCACCACAATACATTTCCCTCATAAAGGAGGGTTGCCTTCTAGGGGAAAAAACCCTAACATAATCTCTATTGTTAGATCTGTGACGCTATAATGAACTTTCCATATTTACAATGAAATTATAATATACATTTACAAGGCAATTTTTCATTCGTGGGCTTCACCCCCAAAGCCCCGCTGCGGGTCCGCTTGCCCCCAGACCCCCTAGCCGGGGGGATAGCCACCCTGGACCCCGTAGAGAGGGTACCCCCCCTCTTCACTCCCTTGCGTGGAAGAGTGTACATACTTCTGGGGTGTAAATACTTCATGGGGTATAAACATGACTGAAAGTAAAATACCTCTGAATCAGGAAGATAATTAGGCTCCACAACCAACAATATCCCACTTGGAGATTGATCTCAACAACTCCACCGATGTTTTATATGATGGACTCTAAACCTTATTGGACTTGGAAAATTTCTCATCTTCATCTTCATTCTTGAAGACCAATTGAAACTGAGCAGGAACTCAGTTTCTCCCTGGTTACTCCCTTTGTTAACATGTTTGCAGGATTCTGGCTAGTGTGTATCTTTTCCAACTTCAAATGTCCATCTTCCAAGGTAGATCATATGAAGTGGTACCTCAAATGTATA
>JASDQU010097006.1:40226-50952 GCA_032191745.1 Picea mariana | reverse complement strand
GATGGTGAATGCCCATGTGCTTGATTGTGCAAACAATGAAGCCTTTAAACTATGTTTAAAATGCCAGAATAGTGAGTGCATTGGAAAACCTTCAATATCCAATGATGGTAATAAAAATAAGAAGGGTTATGCTCCCATGACAAACCCAAATTCTTTATTTTTATTTAATGGAACATGCAGCAGTGACGCTGCAAGTGAATATCAGTATTTTCAGTGGATGAAAAGGAAGTGTGAAGCTGATCATATGGATGCCTCAGATTTGGGTGGTGAATCTGTTGTTCTGAAGGAGGAAAAAGGCAATGACAGCCTTGACGTCAATCTGGATTTTTGCTCGAACAGGGGCATATCATATCTACTATGTTTTGGTGGACCACTACCGAAATTTGATACATATTGTAATGAGCCTTATTGTAGAGACAGTTTTTCTTTCATGACAGATGGTGAGGTCATGATATGCTCCAATAAAAATAGAGAAGGGTCTTCAGGATTATGCTCTGGGAACTGGAATAAACCATTTTTTGTAGCAGACTGGGAGTTTCAAATAGAGCAATCGTCTATTTCTAAAAATCTTGGGGAGGGTGGTAGAATTTTTAGTTACTGTTTTGATGGTTCCTTCACGTCCAAAGCTAGAAGTGACACTTATGATAGTGAATAAGGGGTCTGCTATCATTACCCTAAGTCTCTGGGGCATCCAAATAAAGGATATGAGAGGAAGGGTATAGTTTTGGAGACCTCAAATGTCGATGGTTACAGTTCTAGTGTCACTGAGAATGAAAACCCAGTCAAGATGGTCATCATTGAGATTCAACATGAGCAGGTTAGTTCAGAAGATTCATGGCATGTAGCAAAAAATATGTTTCRGCACTTTAACCCTATTTCCTTGCAAGATCGAAATACAGAAGGAAAAGATRATCGGGACACTTATGAGGTTGAACAGTTTCTAGGCGGTGATAAGGAGCAGCTATCTGGAAATGGTGATGGCTCTGATATTCGATTTCCAAAAGAAGAATTTGAAATTATGCAAGTCATGGAAGAGTATTTTAACACTCTTGATCCCATCCCTACAACAAAAACTAGAGTTCATGAATGTGACAGTTTGAATTTTGGTCATCATGGTTATAAACTTGAGAATCATGCCACTGTCCTTTGTGGCCCTTTTCAATACACTAATGTGAATGATGTAGTTATTTATTTTGATGAACATGATGCTGTTCTCCTAGGCAGAGAAAGTGGTGGAAAATGATTATTTTGTACACATGTGACAGAAGTTCCTGAAAGCAATCATTCATGCTTTGATGTGTCTATTTTCAGCGATGATCAAACACAAGGGTAGAAATGGGTGTTATCAACGAAGTATTGGAAAGGTGAAAGGATTATGAGGTTCTCAAGTCCAGAGAAGAGAACTTGTCCCCAAGTAAGAGCCAGATGTTATCCACCATTTTGGCATATGGAAATGAGCTCAGAATTTTGTTAAACCACCATTTGACCTTTGACTGTGAAGTGGTTTTTGAGATATCCAATCTTTGTGGAATGTCTCATCGTTGGAACCCATGTTGTATGTTCTTCATGGAGATATATCCATTGAGTTTCAACCTTAGCATAGTCGAATGACACCCTAGATGATGACATAAAGAATGGAGGCCAGCTCTGAAATTTCTAGAGGCCTTCCTCAATTTGGTCAAAAGAAAAGACACCTGGGAAATTCGGCAATGCATAAAATAATATTAGAACAGAGAAAGCATGGAAATAACAGTTTTTATAGCAGCTTAAGTACTTGTAGTATTTGTTTCTTCAACTGGAAACCTCCCCTTAGTCTAGAACGGTTACATGAAATCAGAATAAGGTATTTCGAGCTCAGTTTCAAATATGCCTCAGCAATCTGATATATCCCATATCAATTCAAAGTCATAGAAGGGGCAGTCCATAGTGACACTCAGAACTATCCTACGATCTCCTGGAAAATGGACCAAACATGCAGCAATTACATCATGAAATAAGAGGAGAATCTCAAACAAGACATGTGCAGCAGACCGAGTTACAGAGAAATATCAGTTTGACTGAGGAAATTACAAAGAAAGCTTTGAAGAAATGTGGTAAGATCTGTGTTTGAAAGATTATTTATATATAGGCATAAGAACTGTTGGACCTCAAAAAGAACACATTTTATGATGCCATTTAGTCATTTTTCATTTACTTTACCCTTTCATCATTCCTTTCATCACTCATATTTTTGCATTTGTCCATTTCTACTCTATATGAGCTTCACTTGGCATATTTACACTAAAATGGTTGATTTCCCATGTTTTGATGATTACTTAGATCAGATATTTTGATTTCCTAAGTTACTTGTAAAATTCAATAGTTATTGGCAATTTTGCAGTTGTTGACAATTCTGCAGCTAATTAGTAGTTCTAGTCGTCAAAATTTTCACGTCATTTATAAACATATGAAGAGGAATCTCGAAAATATAAAATATGGGTTTTGTGTTGAATAGGGTCATTTAGGTGACTCAGGAGGAAACTCTGCAAACAACACAAAACAAGAGGCGTATGGTTGAGAATTTCAAAACTGGTCTAACTAGCCTGCAATTATGTAGCTAAGTGGTTAAACCAAATGGTGACCCATATCCATGAATTTGGGCACATGGATCTCATGGAATTTATCTTATTCAAACTATCTTAGATCAAATTCAAGATTTGGTGGTGAAATATCCACATGTTTAGGACCTATGATTTGTTAGTTGCAAATCCACTTGTTTAAGATCCAATCTCATCGTGTTGTAACTCATTTTCCTTTTGTGAAGGAGAAGTTATATGTATAAATATGAGAGGATATCATTAAGTTTGGATAGTTAAGGAGTTAGAGAGTTAGATAGTAGAGAGTTGAAGGAGAGGCTAGAGCATAGAGTTCCATATTGAAGAGAATGATCATTGTAATTATTTTGATGCTAGAATAAAGGGCTTGTTGTTGCAGATCAAGAGTTCTTTGTTGTAGTCCTTCTTGGCAGCGTATGCCAAGAGAGGCAGGGCCCCCTCTCTCTAGTATATGCTACCCAAATAGCTTATTTTTGTTGTGTGATGTTATTTCAATTATTGTTCATTCATTTATACTCTTTCTGTAACGTCTCTTGGTCGGCGATCCCGGTCGGGTAACGCTACCGAAGCAACCTTAACTTTGCCTTTACTTCTATGGTACCATTTCTGTGACATTCCCGGCCTTAAACAACAAGCCAAGCCATGCCACCGAGTAACTTTATGGAAATAATCACATATAAAACTTAACCGGAAGATAGAGATAACATCTGGTATTCACACACATAAATATATATCTATCTAATGCAATTAAACATACGTTAATACTCTACTCATACACTTGTTCATGTGGAAGCAACATTAACACATACATGCAACATATATATACAGGCATTACTCATTAATTATAATGCAAATACAAATACACAACATACAACGAACAAAGAATTGGTACTTATCTTTTAATAGATGACCACCAACTGCGTGCAAACCTTCCACGAACCTCCCAAACTTAGACCATGCTGCTCATCACGCTCAACAGTGGGTCACCCCTGAGCTGGGACTAAAATCCACCGAGCAAGGGAATTCTAGGCTTGGCAAGGACAACAAGGAAGTTTCACAAAAAAACAGCAAGGATCTTTTGTCCCAGGAGCCACTTACGCTCATAACCCACATACCCTCATTCCCCACACGCCTGCTCCACCCAAGAAAGGTACACCTTCACTAATACAAGTCCATCAACTACTACACCTCCCTTACCTTGGGCTTCAACAACAGGCTAGACCGTAAGTCTCAGAGTACTGTAGCTGCTACGAGACTCCCTTCCAGAAGAACTCACTTCCCAGCAAACTCTCTCACCTGGGAGAGTTACTCACAGGCTTGAAAACCTGCTTCTTCAATTAAGCTCTTATGTCAAATGGACATAGGTGATGTCAACAACAAAATTCGGGTAACACATAAGTGAAGTCAACCACAAAAAATGGGTATGGAAATAGAATAAGAAAACAAACCAAGCTTAGCCAAAATTGTGTTGGCAGCAACCGCCAACCACTACGACACAACACGACTCAGGAAAAATACAATTTCGCCAGGCTTCACAGGAAATACACAGGACAACTCCAGTGTCTGCAGGTTACACTGGCACATGCATCAGTGGGGAGTATGGCTCTCTTCCAGGGTGGCTATCCCCATGAGAGTGCAAACGCAATGGTGAAGTATTGTGACAGTTGTGAAAATCGTGAGACTAGTGAGTGAGCGGCCCCAACGAGCTGACTTTCCCACTTAAAACTACATGCACCTAGGTTGACACATGTCTCCCTGAAGCTACATGAGCTCCACTTAACACTCGTCCCCCTTTCCCCCAGGAACTTAGGACAACATGGTTATATCAAACCTTAGCTTCAAGGAAATAATAATATAATATTATTCCTTTAGAGGTAAGACCTCTAGCTTAGCCTCTATTCCTAGACACTTAGCCCCTTCCTCATCTAGTGGAGCTCAGTCCCCCATAACTTTTTCTTCGTGGAGGGTCTATACGCAGCAGTGTAATTTTATTAATGATATGTGTGTATTTGCATATACAAAATCAAGCTCATTGGCCTTAGCATCTGGCTCACCAGCCTAATAAACATAATTACAATTCAACAGGGGCTCGACCTTGGGGTGTTACAATCCCCTCCCCTTATTTTTGCACTGTCCTTAGTGCAACTCTTTACACAACAACAACAAGATTTCCAAAATCTTCAAAAAGACGTGGCTACTCTTCCCGCATAACATCTTCATGCTCCCATGTTGTGTCCTCAGGACTGTACTAGTTTCATTGAACCTTTACAATCTTTACGACTCGATTCCAGAGTTTCTTGCTCTTCTAGTCCAGTATGCACACAGGCTGCACCTGCAAAGCACCTTCTTGTTCCAACTAGATCACATTCCAATCAATCACATGATTAGCATCAGGTATATAATTCTTGAGCAATGATACATGAAATACATTATGAACAGTCATGGATGAAGGAAATGCAAGCATATAAGCTACTAGTCCAATCCTTTCTAGGATTTCAAACGATCCACAAAATCTGGCTGCCAACTTGGAACAGCTTCCCAGCTTCAGGGAACTTCTATTAGCTTTCACCTTTAGGAAAANTCAGCATTTTCTCTTCCATTTCCTTGAGCAACTCCAGCCCAACCACTGCCATATCAGCTAGATTGTCTCAGCTTATTGGGGTGTTGCACTTTTTTCCATAAAGTGCTCCAAACGGGCTCATCTTCAGTGATTCTTGATACCCATTGTTGTAGGAAAATTCTACCAAGTGTAAATAATCTTCCCATTTAGATGGTTTGTTCATCATATACATCCTTAGCATGTCTTCTATCACTTGGTTTACTCTTTTTGTTTGTCCATCTGACTCAGGGTGATAGGTTGTGTTGAAGTTTCGGTTCGTTTTGAACCCATCAAATAGTCCTCTCCAGAAGTTTGAGGTAAACTTTGGGTCTCGGTCAGACACAATTGTCTTGGGAATACCGCGCAGTTGTGCTACCTCCCTCATATAGATATCATCAACATTAGTTGCCTTGTGAGTGGTCTTCAATGGAATAAAATGGGCAACTTTAGTAAGCTTGTCCACTACTACCATGATTGCATCATGCTACTTGCTTTTTCTGGGAAATCCTGTGATGAAATACATTGTCACCACTTCCCACTTCCACTCAGGGATGGTTAATGACTGCAACAAACCAACTAGGTGTCTATGCTCGACCTTTACCTTTTGACATTCCAAGCATTTGGCAATAAATTCAACAACTTCCTTCTTCATGCATGGCCAATAATATTGGCTTTTGACTACTTAAATTGTTTTATGATATCCTGGGTGTCATGCATAAGGTACATTGTGCATTTCTTTTAAAATCACACTCTTCAATTCAGAAGAGATGGGTACATAAAATCTATTTCTATACAAGAGAATTCCATCAATTCCCAATTCAAAATCTTCAGCCTTCTGCTGCATTTTACCTTGATGCAATTTTGTTACCAATTCTATGTACTACGAATCAACTTTTGCAGCCTCAGAGATTTTGCCTTGAAGATCTGTCTGATACATGTTGATGGTTGTAGCATGCAGTTCGTGCACTCTCCTGTTGAGTGCATCAACCACTTTGTTCTCCTTCCCTTCGATGTGTTTGATATCAAAGACATATTCACAGAGGAATTCCAACCATCTGCTCTGCCTAGCATTCAATGTAGGATGATCAAACAAATACTTCAGACCATGATGGTCTGTCTTGAGCTCAAACCTCTTTCCCATGAGGTAATGTCTCCATTTCTTTAGAGCGTGTACAATGGCTGCCAACTCCAAATTGTGAGTGGCATAGAGCCTTTAATGCTCTTTCAATTTTCTGGACTCAAAACATATCACAAACCCATTTTGGCCAAGGACTCCTCCTAGTCCTTCTTTACATGCGTCTGTGCAAACCAAGAAATCTTCATTTGAATCTGCAATCTTCAGATTTGGAGCACTGGTTAACAACTGCTTCAATTGATGGAAACTTCTTTCACATTCTTTTGTCCATTGAAATTTCTTCCCCTTCCTTTGCAAGGAAGTGATGGGGTGATCTATTCTCGAAAACCTTGCAATGAACCTTATATAATATCCAGCTAGACCCATGAAGGATTTGACTTTTGTTACATTTTTAGGTGTTGTCCACCCTTTAATGGCCTCAATCTTTTTAGGGTCCACGACTATCCCTTCTTTCGATAGGATATGCCCCAAATAGTGAATTATGTTTTGATAAAATGAGCACTTGCTCAATTTGGCATACAACTGATGATCTCTTAGCACTTGCAACACTATCCTCAAATGATGCTCATGCTCTTCTTCCGACTTGGAATATACAAGGGTGTCATCCAAAAAGACAATGACAAACTTGTCCAAATATTCCCTTAAAACGCCATTCATTAAGCACATAAAAACAACGGGTGCATTTGATAATCCAAATGGCACCACTATGAACTCATAATGACTGTACCTTGTTCTAAATGAGGTCTTGTTGATGTCTTCCTCTTTAATCCTTACCTGATGGTATCTTGACCTGAGATCTATCTTTGAAAATATATTTGCATCCTTCAATTGATCAAAGAGATCATCAATCCTTGGTAAAGGATACTTGTTCTTTATAGTCACTTTGTTCAACTGTCTGAAATCAATGCACAATCTCATTGTTCCATCATTTTTCTTTATGAACAAGACTGGGGCACCCCAAGGTGATACACTTGGGTGGATATACCCCTTCTTCAGAAGCTCTTCAAGATGAATTTGTAGTTCCTTCAGCTCTGGTGTACTCATTCTGTAGGGAGTCTTGGACACTGGGGCTGCTCCATGTGTCAAATTTATAGAGAAATCAATATCTCTCTTTAGAGGTAGTCTTGGTACCTCCTTGAACACATCTTCAAAATCTTTTAGGACTACATGGTCCTTCAGAATTGGCACCTTATCCTTAGATGCTTCCTCCATATGAGTTGCAAATATTTGACAACCTTTCCTGTAGCATTTATTCAGTTGCATTGTTGAAATTTCTCTAATAGCAACTTCCCTGGGAATTCCTTGGACTGCTCTCTGATTTCCTTCCTCATCCAAGCAAGTGAATGCATTGTTATGGTAGTCGAAAATGGCATGGTGTTGGTCCAACTAGTCCATACCAATTAGGCAATCATATGATCCTAAAGGAAAGATATTCAGATCTTCCTTGGTACTTAGTCCATTCATGCCCACTGGACATGATTTAATGACTCAACAACTTTCCTCTTGGCTCCTGTAGCCAGTTGTACCAGCCAATATTTCTCATGCTTTCTTCTCGGCAAGCATAATCTTTCCACAACTTTAGGATATATGTAACTATGACTAGCTCCTGAGTCTATCAAAATAGTAAAGACATGGTTATTGATCATACCTTCAACTTCAATCATGTGTGATTGAAAAGCAACTTGCTTGTTGTCTAGGGCTGCATAGATTTTTGGTACTCTCCTGCCCATGTCCTCCACTGTTTCAACTTGCTTAACATTGTGAACAACTCTCATCTTGTTCTTTCTGTGAGGACAATCTCTATACTTATGATCTCCTTTACAACTCCAACATTCCATAGGTGTTTTCTTTGGCCCTTTCCACTCTACTTTAGCCATCCTGGGCTCTCTCAAAACTGGTTGTCCTTGATGAATGTTCCTGAAAAATGGTGGTTTGTTTCCCTTATGCCTCTGCTCCCTCTTAAACTTCTTCTTATCTCCCCAATATTTTTGGAAAGTAGACTTTTCATTTTGCTGCTCATATAAGCATTTTTCTCTCCTTATAGTTTCTTCCATAGTTTTAGGATCATCATACTGGATCTTGTCACTGATGGAAAATTGAAGCCCACTCAAATACCTTTGAATCTTAATTGTCTCATCCTTGATGAAGGGAACATACTTCAACAACTCCAATAATCTTCTTGCATACTCATCAATGGACATACTTCCCATCTTGAGTTCAAAGAACTCTTTCATTTTCTTGTCATAATGCCTCTTAGTTAGGTACTTCCTTTCAAAATGTCTCTTGAATTCCCTCCATGTAACATTCTTCTCTCTGACGTGTTGTACTTGCCCAAGTTGATCCCACCATACAGATGCCTTCCCATTGAGTTGATAGATGGAAATTCTTCCTTCCGCATGAGAAGAATAATTATGCAATTGAAAATACTTTCTCATTCCCAACAACCATGTCTTTGCATCTTCATCCTTCTTGTGCTCCCCATCAAACGTAGGAGGTTTGATTTTATTCATTTCCCCTCGTAGCTCATCTTCCCCAGACCTCTTATGCTTCTTAACAGAGGATGGACTTGAGTTGATGTGTACTTTCTTATTGGAATGCCTCGGGGAGTGCTGGTGATGCCGGCTAATACTTCTTGTTCTTCTGGGACTTCCTAATTTGCTTGAGCCACTCTCATTATCCAATTTGTTTTCTATTCTTTCCAGGATCTACATCAAATTCACGTTGAATTCTCCTTGTTGCTCCCTAGCTTTAATGAGTTTTTTGTTATCCGCTCGGTGAGTTTGTACATATTTCTGAAACTTTTTAATGATTTTATTCATGTTCTCTTCTTTATCTATCTCTTCTCCATGCCCATTGGAGTTTGATCCTTCAACTCCCAAATGGACATCCATTCCTCTCACATCATCCTCTGAACTATAAGCATCATGTGCCTCCTCCATGCTCTACAGTATGCAAAATCTCGGTTTGGTTTGTCAATTGTTAACTCTGCATAAATGTGTAGTCAACTGGATTTTTTTCAGGCTATCAGTCTTTAATAATTTTCTGGAATAAACCAATCTGATTCAATAAAAAAAATATCAGATTCCATTTTCTGCATGTCTTGGTCGGTCAAGAACCCCTTGGGCTTCAATATCTAAGCCCAGTTCCATTCTGCAACAAATTTCAGGCGCTAGCCCCTTTTCTTTAGCCCTTGGTCACATGTGACCATGGCTGTGACCCAACGCTTATGATTTGGGCGCTTATCCAGAACCCTGAAACTTCGACTCTGGGCTTCGGCGGACTTCAAAGCACATCACAACAAATCTCTCAGAGTTCCGAATTGGAGAACTCATGAAGTAGGGTGGATCAACAGTCCACGTCTCCCAGCATCCAACGACTAATACTCGATATGGAACTCCAAGCTTCAGGGTTCTGGGACTTCGGAGCTTCGGGGCTCTGGGACTTCGGATGATTCCACCTTTGCTCAACCCAAAACTCCCAAACAGTGAGTCTCTACATACTTCCATGTCACACCGGTGATGTCATCGTGTCACTTTACTTCAGTGTAATGGAACTTCGGGGGTTTTTTCCTCCCATTCCATCATGAGCCATTTCTTCCGGAGTGTGCAGTCTCTAGACTTCACGATCTGGCGCCACGTGTCCACTAGGGCCCACGGTTTTTGTGCTTGAACTAAAAGATATCGAAAAGTCACATCAAACTTTATACTTTTCAAATTGTGGAACATGGGTCAACGGTTTTGGAATAACCCGTTGATCGTTCCACAATTGTCCCCACGCTGACGTGTACCTCTTCTGGGAAACCATGGTTTGGATTGCAGAGCCTCCTTGTAGAATTATCTGTCGCGCATCTTCGATCTTTGCAATGTCGCCTAGCCATCGATCTTGATAGATCATGATCAAAGTTAATGTGGGCCCAATCCAACTAACTTCTTTGCCAAGTTTAACTGCCTTGTGTCATGTTCTAACTGTATTTCTATCTTACACAGGTTCTTAACTCACTGACAAGTGGCACACATCCCATGTGTCCACGTCATCCTTAGTCATGTCAGCAGGCCACGTCACTTCGGGACTTCGGGCTTCGAAATATTTCACCTTTGCATATCTCGTTTCTCCCAAACGCCGAACTCCCAAACTTTATTACCTTCCGCTCTTGTCTTAAACCTATGGTTTTGATCCATCCTTGGTAAAATACAACGATAAACATTCCCCCCCAAGATCTACGGAAGAAAATCGATGGAGCAGACGATCCTATCAGTCTGTTTCTTGAGCAAGCTCTCACGCGATAGAGGGATGAAATGATGGAGAATTTTTCCCACATCCTTCAACGCCTGCCGATAGCATCAAGTGCATCTTCATCAAGTGACCACTTTGGAGGCACCTCGCCTTTCAAGGTACAGG